>JALMQS010000140.1:3558690-3846867 GCA_024734495.1 Forficula auricularia | reverse complement strand
ACACTAAAAGTCCCTAACTTTTCCAGCTCCTGTCTCAGCGTCAAATAAACTACAAGAAAGTCTCAACATCATTCGAGACTGGCTACACAGATGGAGAATTCATGAAAATGAATCAAAATCTACACATATATCATTTACAAACAAAAGAATCTCGTGCCCTCCTGTATATTTCTTCTTCTTCTTATTCTTCTATATAGGTGTGAACACCTGTTCTCCAACATATTATAATCAGTCATCAGGGTCATAACTCTCTTTCCATCGTTTTTTTTGGTCTTCCACGGCTTCTGACCCCCTCGGGACGGTTTTTTGCCAATATTTTCGGGAGACGGTCGTCTTGCATTCTGTCTACATGGGCAGCCCAGCATCTTCTTCTTACATGAACCCAATCGACTATGTCCTGAAGACCGCTTATTTTCCTAAGGTGTTCGCTCTTAAGCTTAAAGCTTGGGACTTGTTCAATTGGACTGTTGTTGATGACTAAGTTACACCTAAGGGAAGCTTTTGCAATCGTCATGCATTTTGTCTTGGTGGTAGAGACTTGCATGTTAAGCCGATCGGAATTTTCAGAGAATTTGTCAGGAGAATTTGAAGGTCCTCTTCGCACTCCGCCATCAGGACCGCGTCATCCAGCATAGCACACCACTGGCAAAGTGATTTCCCCCAATTTGTAGCCAAGGTGTTCAGGTAGATTTTCGATAATATCGTCCATTATCACGTTGAAGAGCATAGGACTCAATGAATCTCCCTGTCTTACTCCACTGAAGATGCTAATAGGTTTGTTCTCTCGCTATTTGGATTTGATGTAAGTCGTGTTGCCTGTGTTTAGATCTTGGATAATTTTTAAAATTTTTAAATGTATATTTAAATTCGAGAATTATTCCAAGTGGCGACTCGGTCAGATATTTGGGATTGCATCTTGATTCACGATTAACTTGGAAAGAGCACATAATTAAAAAAGAAATGAATTAAATTTAAAATACAAAAAGATGTACTGGCTTCTTGGAAAAATTCTCAATTGGCATTAAAATCTAAGGTACTGCTATACAAATCAATTCTTAAACCAATTTGGACATACTTGCTCAAATCTGGGGAATTGCCAGCGAGTCAAACATTAGTATAATACAGAGGACTCAATCCAAAATACTAAGAACATCGTCAACGCTCCTTGGTATGTCACCAATGCTAGCATACACAACGACCTTATCGTTCCATCGGTCAGAAAAGTCATCCTTGATCAGTATAAAAAAACATATCAAAAAATTGGAAGATCATTCGAATTCATCAGCCATCACTCTTTTGGACAACAGTTTAACTCTAAGGAGACTTAAAAAATACCACATTTTGGACATGGAAGAACGTTCTGCCACATACAGCTGGACTAATAAATTTAATTGAGGGATCCTTCACTGGAAGAATAACCTCTCAAGTGTGTGAATGGGATATAATTGTGTTGCGTGAATGTAGAAATTTTATAAATTTTACTTATAGTCAAAATTTTATTGACTGATTGTAAAAATTCTCTTCAAACAATAAAAAAAAAACTTTTCCAGCCGACAAAACTGAACATAGTTTTATTTTTTCAATTATGTTTTATTTATGAATTGGTTTTTTAATTTTAAAACCCACTAATAGGTTAAAGCAAATATTATTATATTATATTAAAATTAGAAATTTTTGTTTGTTTTTAATTAACAGGTGTCTAAATCATAACAAAACAGGTGTGTTTACAAATAAAGTGGTTCGAATTGGCTTTTTTATATAGCTTGGAAACAAATCTTATTTAATTTTATGTTTTTATTTCAGATCCTATACGATCATTTTTATTTTTTATTTTTATTTTCCTATTTATTTTTTTATAAAGTTGTTTATAAGAATTGTATTTTTAACAATTGTACTTTTCCTCTAAATTAAATAAACTAGTCTTAATTTTGTTAATTTTGTGATTTACGTATTGATTCATTAAATTGTCTTACCGAATTGCACTCAAGCTTTTTTTTTTTTTTGGGTCGAAGTAAGCTTGATGTGCTATAATTTGAGTTTTGTTGCCTTTCATGGGCAATTTAACTCAAAAAACTACCAGACTGCCTCTTTCGTTTAGTTGCTAGGCAACAAAATTCTCATTAAAAATGTCAGAAGTTTAGCTTCGGCAAAAAGCTCACGTAACAATTATAAAGTTGAAAATTAAAAAAATTAATTAAAAGGGACTAATTTATTTGTACATTTATACATATATACAGGGTGCTTCAAAAAAATGTATACACACTTTGAACTTCCATAGAAAATTTATTTACCGTTCTACAAAGTTAAATTTCAGGAAAATAGAAAGCTGAAAGTCCAATGTAAATGAAACATAAATAACAAATGTTAATACTGTTCAAATTGGTGACCTGCAGCATCAATACAATTCTGAGTACGAGTCACCACTGATTCTGTACATCGTATCAAAACGTCCAATGAGATTTCTCTACACACTGCTTGAATCTCATTCCAAAGAATGTCTAGGTTACGTGGTTTACGTTTGTACACCTCATCTTTTACTGTGCCCCACAAGAAGAAATCCAGTGGTGTAAGGTCTTCAAGGGGACTCATTGGACCTTTTCGATTTGAAGGCACTGTAACTGGTATTAATTACCTAACAATGCTTGCTGATTCCATATTTCCTGCCATTCGTGCATTATACGGTAATGATGATTTTTATTTTCAACAAGATGGTGCCCCGCCGCACTATCACAGGGACGTACGAGCTTACCTGGATCAAAATTTGTCGGGCCAGTGGATAGGACGCAGGGGGCCAATCGAGTTTCCAGCACGCTCTCCAGACCTTACACCACTGGATTTCTTCTTGTGGGGCACAGTAAAAGATGAGGTGTACAAACGTAAACCACGTAACCTAGACATTCTTTGGAATGAGATTCAAGCAGTGTGTAGAGAAATCTCATTGGACGTTTTGATACGATGTACAGAATCAGTGGTGACTCGTACTCAGAATTGTATTGATAGCTGCAGGATCTACCAATTTGAACAGTATTAACATTTGTTATTTATGTTTCATTTACATTGGACTTTCAGCTTTCTATTTTCCTGAAATTTAACTTTGTAGAACGGTAAATAAATTTTCTATGGAAGTTCAAAGTGTGTATACATTTTTTTGAAGCACCCTGTATAGTAACCGAACCAGAATCGATTTGCATTACTCATAAGATTCACGGGGGGAAGGGTTATTTTGTCATGAGATATTTTGTCTGAAGGATATTTTGTCGGGGGCTGAAATATCGCGGAATCGATTGTATCAATCTAAAACGAAAAAAAATCCACTATGTCTCAATTATTTTTATTGTTATCTCAACCAATGTTGCTCTAACCAATTGAGTGCTTGAAAAAGTCTCGAGAAGGACGAAACGTTGTGCGAAAATTGAATAAGAGCATCAATAAAAACATTATCCATTGAACTGTTAATTTTTAATCTACTAATTAAAATGGACATTAATCAATATAAGCTATTATATATTAAAATTAAGAAATTTAAATCAATTACCATGAAATGATGTGGGAAGATATTTCTCGTTTTATCTATTTGATATTCATTATAGAGACCGGAATTCCCTCTATTTTGGCTTTCATCCTTTTTAAACCTGAACGCAGCCTTCAATCTGCCAAGAGATCCAAGTTCATAAAAAAACCTTCCACTCTATTATTCCTCAAGTTTTCCCAATCCTCTCTTTCTTACCAGGATGCGAAATTCAATCTTGAATGATGTACCTTTTTTATATCACTATACCGTGTTATCATAAAATCTTTATCTATTAAATCTAATCTTATTAAACGAGCAAAAATTGTATATTTATTTATACTATATATATTTGTCTAGATTAATTTGTAACAAAGCTTAGAGAAATTTCTCTAAAAAAATTACGCTCTTGCCTAGAATCGAACCGACGAACTCTTGAACTATGGGCATTAGCTCTAGCGATTACACCATTGCAACATTAATATTTGTATCTTGATTTGGACTTTGTGTCGAGATAATATTGTATTCATTTGAACTCGAATGAAAATGAAAAAACACCAATAGATTTTTAAATTAAGAAACATTAAATATATATTAATTAACGAGGCAAATTTGAAATATAATTGTCAGCGCGGATTTTAAACTAATGGCACCAATCGATTTTCATTAACCAGGCAAATTTGAAATAATAATTTCTAATTTGGACTCGAATTTTGAAATGAAAGACTCCAATTCATTTTAAATTAAGAAACATTAAATATATTGATCATTATTCCTCCCCCCCCTCGCCCTCTCTCAAAAGTTAAAGAGGCGAAACTTTTAAGAGACGATGTATTTTCGGTAGTTTACCGTTATACATTTGGAGTGTGGTTTTTTAAGAGGAATAAAATTTTTGGACCGAGACGCTGCCCGCCATATATTTGTATCTTGGTTCTATTTTGAAAACGGCCCTACCGATTTTGATGAAACAAAATCTATTAACAAGTTTTGATGATGAGGAAACGATCTGGCTAGGACTGGACCTCATCAAAATTCATTTTAATTGATTTTTTCTTAATTAAAGTAATTATTGATAGATGAAAATCTCAATAAAAAAAAAATGATTTGCCGCATGTCAGATTAGAACCTGAGACCTCTTGCATCAGAAGCATAGACTTTACCAGTAGACCATAGAACAAATTTAAAACTCTTTGCTTTTTTACTTTTACTAAAATGAATATTTTTTAATTAGACTTTTATTATAAGTGTGGAAATAATTGAATATATTATATATAGCTATTTATTTTATAAATAGAATTCATTGAATAAATTGCGGCGCGGCAAATTTGAAATATGTATTAATGAATTAAGCTGAAAGAAAGACAACAATTAATATATTGTACTATATATATATATTTGTATTTTTTTTTTTAATTTGAAAACGGCTCTCAAATAAAAATCGACTTTTTTATCAGAATTTTAAATCGAAAAATAATATTAAAATAAAGCTTTTAACTGAAGAAAAAAGTTACCGAGCCTCCAGGTATATTTATTTATAGGACAACCTTTTTGATTTTCTTTATAATTCAACAACTCTGCTGCTCTCAACAAATCAATTTTTTCATGCACGATTACAATACTTGTCCATGGTAAAGTAAAAAAAAAATTGCTCTAAGTAGAAGTGGGTCAAAATCGGAATATACAATTCTACCCAGACAAGCGATTCTACCTCTGGTGATATCTCTACCTCATTTCTAGTTCAATACATATTAAGTAAGTATACCTACAATTGTTTATTTAATATTAAAAGATTATTATTATTTAGTGAGTACCTAAGTAGTAGTTGTAAGTAGTGTGAATAATTGATGGTGACAATTGATTTGAATTTAAGCCGAGGTCCCATGGGGTCGACGACCCGCCCCCGCCCCTCCACCGCCAAGTGAAAGCGAGATTAGCCACTGTCGAAAATCGTGCAAAGGTTGCTACTACTGCTACTACTACTGCTCACTCAGCAATTGCCAAGGCTTTAGATTTTACTTTAATAGTTGCAAACTCTCTCTCTTTTCCGCCTAATTTCACTCTCCGTTCCCAGTCAGGTCATATATACACAATAATTTAAAAATATGACATTGATCATGGAAATTTTGAAAAATACGCCCTCTCATTTACAAAATGGCAACTAATCCTCCTCGTGTGTTGTTTTCTCTAAAATAAATAACAATAAACAATTAATTTTCGAAAGGAATTAAAGGCACAAATAAGCAGGAGTCACGTCGTCTTTTAAACTCGTGAGTGGGTGTACGCCCGAGAAGCCTACCTTCCAGGCGGACCAAGTTTATTTATTAAATACCACTCAAAAAATTACAATTTTTATATTAATTGAATATATCTTATTATATTTGTAGCGGCCCGCTCTCGCTCATGGCGACGAGCCTTGAGCCACGGCCGCTAGATGACTCAGTCGGATCGTTGCGTCGTTTTTGCATGAGTGAAATATTATCACCCATGCTATAATTAAAGCGACTCGATTCCGACTGGAGAAGCGAATTGGATTCGAACAAGCGAATCTGGAGGGGCCACCGCCATCCAGCAGCCCCTCCCCTGCACACACCCTACATGAACACGCAACCTACAACTCTGCACTCAACAGATTGTTAGGACCCCATCGACTTGATGGGGGGCGCACAAAGTGCCACACAGCACTCACCCCGACGTGATTGCAAAGCAAGCAGCCTATTGACCCACCAGCTAGGTGGATAGAGCCTTGCCCGGCTGACTTAGTCGGTAATCGGCAATCACCCAAGAAACAAAGGGTGTGGTGTAGCGGCCCGCTCTCGCTCATGGCGACGAGCCTTGAGCCACGGCCGCTAGATGACTCAGTCGGATCGTTGCGTCGTTTTTGCATGAGTGAAATATTATCACCCATGCTATAATTAAAGCGACTCGATTCCCACTGCAGAAGCGAATTGGATTCGAACAAGCGAATCTAGAGGGGCCACCGCCATCCAGCAGCCCCTCCCCTGCACACACCCTACATGAACACGCAACCTACAACTCTGCACACGCACAGATTGTTAGGACCCCATCAACTTGGTGGGGGCGCGGACACGCTCCACAACGCACTCAACCGAGGCTCAACAACAATATTAAACGAGCTATTCTTGTATATAAATATATAGAATCGGTTTCTCGAAAACGGCTCTATAATGATTTGGATGAAATTCACGGGTTAGGGAGCTTTTCTGCGTTGACGATCTCCTCTTCGGCTAAGTTGTTTTTGATTGGTTTTTTTGTTAATTGAAATAATTATTCACAGGTGGTGGTTTGAATAAAAATTTATAATTACATTATTTTCAATTTTCTTTTAATAAAATTAATTGTTTTTTTTTTAATTTAAATTCCACTAATAGATCATTACAAATATTCTTATATATTAGAATTTGCCAATTTAATTAATTAAAGGTATCCATATATATAAAATGTAGAACTGCGAGACAAAAAAGAGCATGGCAATTCCTTGGAGAGGCCTATGCCCGGAAGGGCCTAGTTTAAAATAATTAATTTTCAATTATAAATTTTGTATATATTTATGATAATAAAAGGCTTATTATTATTATTATTATTATCATTATTTTTATTATTTGTTGCGTTTGGACCCTTGGGATCACGCAAAGCTTGATTTTTCTCTCTGGTTGGACCTTCCACGCCTCTATTTTTTTCCGGAACGTGTTATCGAGTTCCATGGTCAGGCTATGTAATTTTTCCTGGCCGGATGAGTGTGTTGATGTTAAAGGTGCCCAGGTATGTATGGATTTTTGGCGTTATTCTTCCATTGTTTCTTCCTTGACTTCGTGATGGTCCGAGTCCCCCAGAATCTGAATGCCCGGTTGCCACTCGAGGGTGGGTGGATTGGTTACCACCTGGGGTAATCTTGTTTTTGCCTCTCACGATTCATGGTTGCTTGTTACGAAATTTTGTCCTACGCATGCGCGAGGTTTTGTAGAACCAGAGATTGTCAGTTTCTGGAGCCGAGGGGCCGGTTTTTTATTATTTTCAAATAAATTCACTTTGCTTCTTGTTGGGATCGAACTGATGAGGTTGATGTTCTCCTAATCGGATTAGAAAAGTTGGTGATTTAACCGATTGCGCTACTCGACCCTCTTCATTATTATTATTATTATATATATATATATATATATATATATATATAAAATTAAGGTTTTGTCTGTAGATTGCTCCAAATCACGCCAAATTTTGGTTCCACACGTTTCAAGCAAAGTTATGAATGAAAACACCCTCAACAAAATTCCTGTCTCTCTGTATGTCTGTTTCAGTGGTTTCCGCGAACAGTTGCTCACGATTCACGTAAAAACGGCTGAAGGGATTATTATGAAGTTTCATGTTTACACCAGGGATTCCAGGGGGCGTAGCGAGGGTGGGGTCCAGGGGGCTAGGCGGGGGTGTGGTGCGCAGGGTTGGAGGGCACGGGGTGAGGTCCGAGGTGGGTGGGGGCGGGGGTTAGGCACTGGTGCGTGGTGCAGAGGGTGGGAGCTGCTCGAGGGGTTTCGGGGGAAGGAGTGGGGTTCCTGGGTTAGGGCGCGGATGGAGTGTTGAGGTGGTTGTGTGGGGGTGGGGGTTGGGCATGGTCCGGGAGGTGGGGGTGCTGGCTGGGTTTCGGGAGGTGTAATGGGTGAGAGTGGGTTTCGTGGGCTGGGGGTCCAGGGGCTGTGCCCTGGCTAGCAAAGGGCCGCCGAAGGCGGGACTTGCAGCTAGTTTTTCTATAAAATAATTTATTAGAATATCAATTTAATTCTCTTAAAAAATTTGACAATTCGAAGGATCCTACCTCCTTTTTCAGGGTTTAATAAGGTCAACGAAAGAACCTCCGTGTATATTAATATTATTTTCAAATGCAATTATATTCAAAACTTTATGGCCAGTGATACGTCTTGATGATGGCCATAAACGGGTCTAAATGTTAATAAAAATATAAATTAAGTTTTATTTGAATTTTATTTTATTTTGGCTGCGATTTAAAATAATATTAATATATCGCTTTTAACTGAAACAACAAATTACCGAGCTTCGATCAAGTGATGTTCTAATATTAATATCTTAAACATGGAGAAAAATTATTTGTTACAATAATTATCATTTTCTGTCTGTTTTTGTGTTTGTCTGAATATATATATATATATATACCCGGGAATAAGTTAATAACGAAAAGTTGTAGAAAGTTCTATATAGTGTCAAAATGTGTGTAAATTTCCAATGTAAATAGTTCATAATATTTTAACTCTACCTTCAGTACTTTGGGTTCAAAAATGAAAAAAATAGGCTGACGTGTTCTGATGTGGCCATCCACTTGACTTTACCATACAACCTGGGCCCTCACTAATATTTAATATTTAATAAAATTATTTATAATCATGTAGGGGAGGGGGTTAGTTTCTGCATTTTAGACTTCTGGGGGCCCACTGATTATGTATACAAAATTTAGTTGAGTTTTCTCAAATGGCCTAGTTTTTTAATTTTTAACCCCCCCTCCCCCCCCCCCTCCAGCCGACTTAATTTTGGGTCGAAATGCACCAAAAAACTTATCAGCTCTTAATCACGATGGATCAAAACTACGTGTGAAATTTCGTTTCGATATTCACACTAGTTTTTGAGCTAGCTCGTCCACGAAAATTTGGTAACACACAGATTAACAGACATTTTGACAAAACAATTATTATCTCGAAAAATATAATTTTTTCGATATTCCCTTATTAGAGCTTTTTTTGTAGAACGAAATGCCCTGGTTTTGCTCAATTTTTTAAATCAAAATAGTTTCAACGGTTTTAGAGATATTTCGAAAAAAAAGATGGAAAAAAATAATTTTTTCATGCACGATTACAATACTTGGCCATACCCTGTATGGTAAAGTAATAGCAAATTCAGGGAAATTGGATGTCGACCCTATCAAGTTTTGTTTATATACTCTTATTAAACCAGCAAAAATTGTATATTTATTTGTTTGTATATATATTTGTTTGTTTAAATATTTGTATCTTAGTTATATTTTGAAAACGGCTTTACCGATTTTGATGAAATTCACGGGTTAGGGGTTTTTTTGGGGTGACAATTCGATCTGTCCCGGTCTCATCTTCTACAAAATTGTTTTTGATGGGTTTTTTCGTAATAATTAATTATTCTCAGGTAGACAAATCCCATTCTTAGGGTTTTAAAAAAGTTTCCCTTTTTCTTTTATACCCAGGCAGACAATGGGTTGTTCCTTTCATTGTTCTAAAAGGCATTGAAGAAGTATTGTGATTGGGGATTTTAACATATTTTGTTGTCCCTAAAAGTTAGAAATATTAATAAACGTTTTATAATTGTTTTTATAAAGAACTTTTATTTATTTAATAGAATAAAAAATAATCAAGAATTTATTTAAAAATATATTTCGCATAAGCAGGTCTCAATTTTCTGACAAAACAACACATTTTGATAGGTTTTATTTATTAACAATTGGATGAATAAAAATGAATCATATGGTTGAATCAAAACAGGTGCAGGAAGTTGTGTGCAGTGGTGGGGGATCCAGGGGTAGGGCGAGATTTCAGGGGTGGGGTCAAGTGGGGTGGAGGTAGGGGAGGGGGGTACAGTGGCGAATATTATATATTTTTTTAATTTGAAAACGGCTCTCAAATAAAAATCGACCTTTTTATCAGAAATTATAAATTAAAAATAATATTAAAATAAAGCTTTTAACTGAAGGAAGAAGTTACCGAGCATCGCTCGGTGCCTCCAGGTACTCTTATTATATTAAACGAGCAAAAATTGTATATATATATATATATATATATATATATATCCGGTCGGTTTCTCTAAAACGGCTCTAACGATTTGGATGAAATTCACGGGTTAAGAGGGTTTTGTGTTGGACATTCGATCTGTCACGGTCTCATCTTCGGCTAAGTTGTTTTTGATGGGTTTTTTGTTAATTGAAACAATTATTCACAGGTGGTTGTCTCGATAAAAATGTTTATTTAAATTTTTATTCAATTTCCTTTTAATAAATAATTGGTTTTTTTAATTTTATATCCCACAATAAGATTATTATAATTATTATTATATATTAAAAATTGGGCAATTTAATTGATTGAATGAGAGGAAGGAAGGAAGGATGAATAAACCAATCGACTTGATTGGGGAATAATGGAATTGAAATAATTATCGGAAAAGAGGTT
The DNA here is from genome assembly GCA_024734495.1 of Forficula auricularia. NCBI lineage: Eukaryota > Metazoa > Arthropoda > Insecta > Dermaptera > Forficulidae > Forficula > Forficula auricularia. The sequence continues at coordinate 3,836,148 of JALMQS010000140.1, read as the reverse complement.
TTTTATCTAATTAGATTTTTCCTCTTATTAAAAACAAGGACTAAAGATGAATAAGGACACTCGATGGTGGAGAAGTAATCTCCGGAATCGAAGAAAAAATACAATGTATACATTAATTAATGTAAAATAATTGGTTTAATTTAATTGATTAAAAATTGCATTTTAAAGCCCACAAATATTAATTTGACAATGCCTCCAGGTACTTAATACATTATATTATCAAAATATTAATTTCCTTAGGAAACTCGATTGGTGAAGGTCGACTAAAGTCGGTATCTTAGACTATAAGTAAGCGTTCAAGTAAATAATGCTCTGATACTAATAATTAATTAATTACAAGTTATTGAACAATTCTCCTAAACGCGTTTTCTTCTCTATCTATAGGGAGCATCAAAAATAGTTGATGTTTATCGATAAATATCTGTCCTCATGATTTAAAAAAAAAAAAATATAACGTTTATAAAATCCGCCAGCAATTAATCGTAGAATGGGACAATTGAACCGAGTGGGTAACTTTATGTCCTCTGGCTGCTGCTAATTAATCGCAGTATTGCAATTATAATAATATTGGAGGCTTTTTTTGTAGCTATGTGTGTGTGTGTGTGTGAATGCAATCCTTGGAAATGGCCGTCACAATTTTAGAAACGTTGTCTAGGTTTTGCTAGACAAAAAAAAGTCAATATTACGACACGTCTGAATTGGTAATCAACATAAAAGTATATTTAAGTTTGGAATTAAGTATCGTGACATTTAGAAAATGAGCCTAAGTACTCAAAAATAAAAACAACCGACGCATTAGAGACAAACTGAATGTTGGCTATTAAAATTATACAATTTACATAAACTAATCAATGATCGTGTAATTAACCAAATTGAAAACCTTGTATATTTAACATAGAAAAGTACAAGGAATAAAGTACGAGTGATTGTTACGTACCTACGATATTCCAGCTAATACAAGAACAATCGTGTTTATAATCAATAACTTTTAAGGAGTTTTGTGTTGGTTCTAGGTGAAAAATTTTTAATATAATAATTTTGAGCAAGATGCGAGGTAGGTTTCACAAATAAGCTGACGTGTTCTGATGTGGCCATCCACTTGACTTTACCATACAACCTGGCACCTCTCCTTATATTTAATATTTAATAAAATTATTTATATTCATGTAGGGGAGGGGGGGGTTAGTTTTTGCATTTTTAGATTGCTGTAGGCCCACTGATTATGTATACAAAATTTGATTGAGTTTGGTACAGGGGCCTAGATTTTCATTTTTGACCCTACATTCTCCCTCCCCCCCCATTTCGGGCGGTTAATTTTTGCATTTTTAGGATTTTGGGGTTCCACTGATTATGTATACAAAATTTGGTTGAGTTTGGTACAAGGGCCTAGATTTTTATTTTTTGACCCTACCACCCCCCCCCATTTCGGGCCCTTAATTTTTGCATTTTTAGACTTCTGGGGTCCCACTGATTATGTATACAAAATTTGGTTGAGTTTGGTAAATGGCCAAGATTTTTATTTTTTGACCCTACACCCCACCCCCCCCCATTTTGGGCGGTTAGTTTTTGCATTTTTAGACTTCTGGGGTCCCACTGATTATGTATACAAAATTTGGTTGAGTTTGGTACAATGGCCTAGATTTTTATTTTTTGACCCTACACCCCCCCCCCATTTTGGGCGGTTAGTTTTTGCATTTTTAGACTTCTGGGGTCCCACTGATTATGTATACAAAATTTGGTTGAGTTTGGTAAATGGCCAAGATTTTTATTTTTTGACACTACACCCCACCCCCACCCCATTTTGGGCGGTTAGTTTTTGCATTTTTAGACTTCTGGGGTTCCACTGATTATGTATACAAAATTTGGTTGAGTTTGGTAAATGGCCAAGATTTTTATTTTTTGACCCCCACCTCCCCATTTTGAGCAGTTGGTTTTTGCATTTTTAGACTTCTGGGGTCCCACTGATTATGTATACAAAATTTGGTTGAGTTTGGTAAATGGCCAAGATTTTTATTTTTTGACCCTACACCCCACCCCCACCCCATTTTGGGCGGTTAATTTTTGCATTTTTAGGATTTCTGGGGTTCCACTGATTATGTATACAAAATTTGGTTGAGTTTGGTACAAGGGCCTAGATTTTCATTTTTTGACCCTATAGTCCCCCATTTTGGGGGGTTAATTTTTGCATTTTTAGGCTTTTGGGGTTCCACTGATTATGTATACAAAATTTGGTTGAGTTTGGTAAATTGCCAAGATTTTTATTTTTTGACCCTACACCCCACCCCCACCCACCCCATTTTGGGCGGTTAGTTTTTGCATTTTTAGACTTCTGAGGTTCCACTGATTATGTATACAAAATTTCGTTGAGTTTGGTACAAGGGCCTAGATTTTTATTTTTTGACCCTACACCCCACCCCACCCCCACCCCATTTTGGGCGGTTAGTTTTTGCATTTTTAGATTTCTGGGGTTCCACTGATTGTGTATACAAAATTTCGTTGAGTTTGGTAAATTGCCAAGATTTTTATTTTTTGACCCTACACCCCACCCCCACCCCCACCCCATTTCGGGCGGTTAGTTTTTGCATTTTTAGACTTCTGAGGTTCCACTGATTGTGTATACAAAATTTGGTTGAGTTTGCTCAAATGGCCTAGATTTTTAATTTTTAACCCTCTCGCCTCCATTCACCCTTAATTTTGGGTTGATATGCACCAAAATCTAATCAGCTCTTAATCTCAATGGACTAAAACTACGTGTGAAATTTGGTTTCGATATTCACACTAGTTTTAGAGCTAGCTCGTTCACAAAAATTTTATAACGGACAGACATTTTGACAAAACAGTTATTATCTCGAAAAATATAATTTTTTCGATGTTTACTTATTAGGGCTTTTTTGTAGAGCGAAATGCCATGGTTTTCGCTCAATTTTTTTAATCAAAATAGTTTCAGTTTTTTTTTTAGATATTTTGAAAAAAGAAGGAAAAAAACCCACTTTTTTCATGCACGTTTACAATACTTGACCATACCCTATATGGTAAAGTAAAAAAAGAAATAAAACAAAATTGAGTTTTGAATTCGATATATTTCGGGGCTGAGCCCATCATTAGGAGTCAAAGAAAACTAAGTAAAGTGAACTCTGATGGTTTTCTTTGACTCCTGATGATGGGCTCAGCCCCAAATATATCAAATTAAAACTCAATTTTGTTTTATTTCTTTTTTTTGTGAAACCTACCTCGCATCATGCTCAAGTTTTATTAATATATGTGTTTATAATCCGTTATCCATTTCGATTGAAAATTTTCTTATTTAAAGTCAAAAGACCCTTTCTGGAATAATATAGAAATTAAAAAAAATATTTTTTAATTCATATGGATGTGGACCAATTCTTTCAAAAAATCAAATTTTACTCTTTGTTAAAAGTTACCTTCTTTAATCCCAGGTAACACACAATATCCCCAGAATATTCTAAGAAAATATTTAAAGGACATATATATCCCAATTATCTCCAGGAGATCCACAGAATATTTAAATGGGAATATTCTTTTTCGAGATATTCCTATATAACTAGAATTTTTTTGCAACGAAATTTTCTCTGGAGAGTAGACGGACTGGTAGAAATTTTAATTGAAAGTAATGGAAGGCAGCCCAGAGGTAGTGAGGAAAGAAAAAATTAACACATATAAAATAAGGTGTAATTTATTGGAATCCTTCCTCCTTTCCTTTCAAACCGACGTTTCGGAGGATTTTTCCCTCCTTCTTCAGGGTCTATAAACCAATATGACAAAATTATAAAAATGGGGTTGGTCATCATACATTTCAACAATAAAACAATACAATTATAAATACAATGTACACAGCCATATTATCAATAGAAAAAAATATAAAATTTACTCACTTCAAAGGGTCAATGAATGAAACAAATAAAATGTTTCCTTCTTCTCTCCACAGTAGTGTTCAAAAACTTTCTTCATTTGTAACAAAAGGCATAGAAAGACAAAAAAATTTTTTCCTTCTTTTCTTAATTAGATGGCTAAATGGCTTTTGAATCTAATATATATAGACCAAACCCCTTCCATGACAGATGCGCACAAGAGTGCGTACTGGGATTAGTTATTATACATATTCTCAAATAATATGGTTGGTTCATATCACCCAACATACAAAATGTACAATTAGCAACAATTCCACAATTCACACCTTATTCGTTAATTGATCAATTCACTTATTCAAATTTTTTTTTATACACAAATATACAACATACATTCACCATTCATACAAATATATATCATATTTACATCTATACTTCATTCGTTCATTGATCAATTCACTTATCACAATCCTTATATCTATGGCGGTGCTGGACTGATTATGAGTCAGCTAACCGTTACCATAAGTATTTGTCAAAAATTGTATTTTCAACTAACAGCGCGTTTCAACGGATATTCTCCGGGCTGAAAGTCTAATTAACAAGATTCAACTGGACGAAGGGTTTAGATCTTTTAATAAACACTAGAATTCTAGGTAGATCAGTTTCGACGCGCTGTTAGTTGAAAAGACATGTTTTGACAAATACTTATGGTAACGGTTAGCTGACTCATAATCAATCCAGCATCATATAAATTGGTGACCCCGACGTGATTTGAACACGCAACCTTCTGATATCTATACAAATATACAATATTTTCTTTTAACATATACAATACAATATACAAATCCACAGATTAGCGAAATTCTATTATTTACAACTCATTCATTCATTGATCAATTTCAATCCATTCACAATTCCGTCATAGCATATATTCAAATCCAACACGTCCGATCTATCATTGATAATATGGCTGTGTACATTGTATTTATAATTGTATTGTTTTATTGTTGAAATGTATGATGACCAACCCCATTTTTATAATTTTGTCATATTGGTTTATAGACCCTGAAGAAGGAGGAAAAATCCTCCGAAACGTCGGTTTGAAAGGAAAGGAGGAAGGATTCCAATAAATTACACCTTATTTTATATGTGTTAATTTTTTCTTTCCTCACTACCTCTGGGCTGCCTTCCATTACTTTCAATTATAACTAGGAATATTCCGGGAAAGGGAATTTAATGTCCTACATGAATATTTTAGTTCTAAGAATATTCCCAGAATATCTACGAAGATTGAAAGATTATTCACAGGATATTCCAATGTCCAGAGAAGATATTATCAGAATATTTATAGATTATTCTTGTGTGCTATCTGGGATTATAACTGAATCGACAATAACTTCTTTGGTTTAAAGGTTTTTATTGAAATTTTCAGTCGTTGTCATGATAAAGAATTAAACGAACAAAAAAAAGATTATATTATTTATTAATTTTAAGTTATATGTTTGTTTGTTTTTTTATGAAAAAATATATATTTTTGCATAAAAGTAGGGGATAAATTAAATTTGCAATGTTTTCTCGTTTGGAAAATTGCATTTTACGAGTAAAAGAGGTGGACTGGAGTGAAAGCACAAGATAAAAGAGATCTCATGCATGATATCCTGAAGAAGATTTACAAGAGGGATGGAAATATCCGTCCGTCACGTGGCTCGATCATTAAATGGCCTATTAACAACGTCTCTATTACATTCTGAAAATTTTTATATTTACAAAGTATTACTTTGTCAGACAGAGATAATGGGGAATCGATGGCATGAGAAAAGGAGGTTTTGCTTGCTTACTTTTTTTCGAAAAAATAACTGGCAGAATCAGGTCTATTTTTGATTTAAAAAAATTGGTCGAAAGCATGCCATTTCATTCTATCAAAACTGTAGCGGCCCGCTGTTGCTCTGGCTACGAGCTTGTAGACACGGCCGCTAGATGACTCAGTCAGATCGTTGCGACACTTTTGCATGACTGATAATATTTCAGTCATGTTGCTAAGTCGAAGCAATTCGATCTCGACTGATAATCGAATCGAGGGAGGGGCCATCCACCAACTGGTAGCCCCTCACCCGCTAATTTAGCGGGTGGCGCCCAATCCGGCTTTCCACCAGGGCATAAACAACGCCCTGCACAAAACATTATTAGGACCCACCAATTTGGTGGGGCGCGGAACACACACAACAACGCACTCAACCGAGGCCCTAACAGTCGGGTGATCCCGACGTGATTGCTAAGCAAGCAGCTCTTCACACACCAGCTAGGTGGATAGAGCCTTGCCCGGCTAACTAAGTCGGTAAAGCAATCACCAAAAAAAGGAAAGCAAAGGTGTGATGTAGCGGTTCGCTGTTGCCCTGGCTACGAGCTTGTAAACACGGCCGCTAGATGACTTAGTCAGATCGTTGCGACACTTTTGCATGACTGATAATATTTCAGTCATGTTATAAGTCGACGCAATTTGGTCTCGGCTCGATAATCCGAATCGACGGGGGGAAGCCATCCACCAAGTAGCCGTGGCCCCTCACCCGCTAATTAAGCTGGGTGGCGCCCAACCCGGTTACCCGCCAGGGCACAAAAACAACGTCCTGCACAAGAACATGCGTTAGGACCCCGGACCCGCTGGTGGGGGGCGCGGACACACACCACAACGCACTCAACCGAGGTCCTAACAAGCTCTAATAAGTGAACATCGAAAAAATTATATTTTCGGTATAATAATTGTTTTGTCAAAATGTCTAGTTAGTCTGTCTGGTTGTTACCAAATTTTGTGGACGAGCTGCTCAAAAACTAGTGTGAATATCAAAACCAAATTTCACATGTAATTCTGGTGCATTGAGATTAAGAGCTGATTAGATTTTGGTGCATATCGAGCCAAAATTAAGAGGGGTGGGGGGGGGGTTAAAATTTAAAATTATAATATTTTCAAACTAAAAAAAAACAAGAAAAATGAAATATACTATAAAATGAACCTAGTAATAACGAAAATATTTTTTTCTGGTCCAAAATTAGGGGGGGGTAGTCAAAAAATAAAAATCTAGGCCATTTGAGCAAACTCAACCAAATTTTTTATACATAATCAGTGGGCTACCAGAAGATTAAAAATGCAAAACTAACCGCCCGAAATGAGGGGGAGGGGGTTAGGATCAAAAATGAAAATCTAGGCTACCAGAAGTGTATGATAAAGTCAAGTGGATGGCCACATCAGAACATGCTAATTTATTATGTATAGAACATCTTTATAATAGCTCCTCTGGAATTAATTACTTATGGTTTATGGTACACTCTGATATATTTATATCTATATACATTAGCTGCGACGCGCTTCTGTGGGCCTCTTGCTAGCTAAGGGGGGCCCAGGGACGTAACTAGGGGGCGGGCGGGGCGGCGGCCCCGGCGCCAAAACAACTTTCAGAGGAAAATAAGTTTGAGCCCCCCCCAAAGCATTGGAGATCAACATTTTTTATATGTTTATTTAATTTTTTTTGCTATAACATTAAATTTTAAAATTGAAGAAAATAAAGTTCTATGTAGGGGGGCGGAGTCTCTGCCCCCCCCCCCCCGCTTGGACAATTCGATCGCGACACACTTCCGAGATCAAAAGTAGATCTTATATACCGGCGACCGCCCCCCCCCCCCCCAAATCAGAGCTCTGGATCCGCGCCTGCCTAGGGGGGGGCGCAAATTATTTCTTGCCCCGGGTGAAATACGGCCTAGTTACGTCCCTGAGGGGGCCATCCATAAATCACGTCACACGAATTTCAAGATTAGACCCGCCTCCCCTTGTGTCACATTTTCATTGGTGACGTCACACTATAATTTTTATACCCTATAAATTAATACCATAATTTAATAATTGAAAAAAAAAAATTGTCTAAATTTATTTTATCAAACTTTTTCAGGTTGGAATAATAGTAACTTGAAATCTAAAAAATATATTTTAAAATTTTTAAACATTTTTAATTTAGACTTTTTTGACATGGACAATTTTCAAGATCCTCGCCCCCCCCCCCCCCGCCCCCCGTGTCACATTTTGTTAAAAATCTGAGATCCCTCCTCACCCCCTTACTGTGTGACTTAATTTATGGACGGCTCCTAAGGTCTTTCGCCCCCTTGACCCCGTCACCCCGCCAACTGAAAACTCTCCTCTCCTCCACCTCCAGCCCCCTGACTGTAAATTTTCCAAAAAATCAAATAATAGATCAAAAAAATCAAAATTATAAAAATTTTCCAAAGGTACGGTGTTTATAGAAGTTTGTTGGAAAATTTTCAAAATTTTGATTTTACGGAAAATTTTCAAAATGTCATTAGATACCGTACTTCACGACTTTAGCGCCAACTGGCGACGAAAATGTAAGCTTTGGGGGATAATTTATTAACCATCCAAGACAAAAGCGACTCGCTTTCGGGCCCCTAGGCTCCGGCACTTGTTTATCTATGATAAAATATTTGCCACAATTCCCCCAAATTATTTAGAAAAATAAACACAAGAGAGCGCTACCTTCGTCAGTAGTGCTGCCTCTATGTTTAACGCACGGTCCCTATACAAATTAGTATGTCAAATGTAAATAGATTTCCTAAATATTTCACTTGTGCTTTTGGGCGCTTTAGACGAGGTTCACTCAGATGACGATCGATTTGATTCCGGAGTGAAATGATGGATCCATGTTTCATCCATTCTCACATATTGGTCGAAAAATTCCGGTTTGTTACGTTTAAACATGTCCGAACACTGCTCAGAATCATCAACACGTTGTTGTTTTTGGTCAACAGTGAGCAAGCGCGGCACCCACTTTGAACAGAGCTTTCTCATACCCAAATGCTCATGTAATATAAAGCCAACACGTTCTTTTGATATCTTTACGATATCAGCTAACTCACGCAGCTTCACTTTTCGATCATTCAAAACGATTTTGTGGATTTTTTTGATGTTTTCTGGTGTTACCGCCTCATTTGGACGTCCAATGCAGATTCTGCATCATTGGTGTCCCTATGACCACGTTTGAAGTCAGCAAACCAACGTTTTATTGTTGTTTATGATGGAGAGGAGTTCCCATAAGACTTTTTCAAGCCATTGCTTCGCTTGAACGGTATTTTTTCCCATCAAGAAGCAGTGTAAAATTAAAACACGAAATTGCTTTTGATCAATTGCTCTGAAAAGCGTCACTCTTACTCACAAACTAATCAATAGAATATCATGAAATTTTGACAGATGTCTTTTGAAGGTTGGTACTAACTGAAAAAGAGGTGAATTCAAAAAAAGCTAGCGCAATGTATGTGTTAGGCCCCGGATTTTTCAGCCCATGTATTATACTCCTATATGATTTCCAATTTAAATGTACCATATTCCAAGCGAGATCCTTGGTACTTTAGACTTATAGTACCTGGAGGCACCGAGCGATGCTCGGTAACTTCTTCCTTCAGTTAAAATCTTTATTTTAATATTATTCTTAATTTAAAATTCTGATAAAAAGGTCGATTTTTATTTGAGAGCAGTTTTCAAATTAAAAAAATACAAATATATCTATATAGTATTCGGCCACTGTACCCCCCACCTCCACCCTGCTCGACCCCACCTCCGAAACCTCGCCCTACCCCCGGATCCCCATCCACCCCCGATCGCTTTCTCATCCTCAAAACTTGTTAATAGAGTTTGTTTCATAAAAAAAATCATATATATATATCTGGAAGACCGAGCTTTGTTCGTGTTTAGTTAATGCTTGACAACAACACCCCACAATCACAATACTTCTTCAAGGCCTTTGAGAATAAAGGATTAACCCGACCCATTGTCTGTCTGGGTATAAAGAAAAGATAAACCCTTTTTAAATCCCTAAGATTTGCATTTTTCTACCTGAGAATAATTAATTTGATTAGGAAAAAACACCATCAAAAATAATTTTGTCGAAGATGAGACCGTGACAGATCGAATTGTCACCCCAAAAACCCCCTAACCCCTGAATTTCATCAAAATCGGTAGAGTCGTTTTCAAAATAGAACCAAGATACAAATATATAATAAATAAATAAACATTTATCTAGATTAATTTGTAACAACGCTTAGAGAAATTTCTCTAAAAAAATTTCCCCTCTTGACTAGAATCGAACCTACGAACTCTTGAAGTATGGTCGTCTGTTCTAACCACTGGACCAATCTGCCATTAATATTTATAGCATGATTTCAGTTACTAAAACTATAAATTTTTGATTTAGACTTTGTGTCGAGATAATATTGTATTCATTTGAACTCGAATCAAAATGAAAAAACACCAATTGATTTTAAATTAAAAAAAAACATTAAATATATATTAATTAACAAGGCAAATTTGAAATATAATTGTCAGCTAGGATTTTAAACTGACAGGTCCAATGGATTTTCATTAACCAGGCAAATTTGAAATATAATTTTAATTTGCACTCGAATTTTGAAATGAAAGACTCCAATTCATTTTAAATTAAGAAACATTAAATATATTTTTTGTAATTAATTAAATTAATTGAACCGCGTAAATTTGAATAAATTCCATGATTCAGCCTGCGAATTTTTTGCAGTTCATAAATCATTTCATTATTTTTTGTTTTGAAAAGGAAAAATGAAATTTAAATTTAAATATATTCAAAATTATTCCTCCCCCCCCCCCGCCCCGCCACTCAAAAATTAAAGAGGCGAAACTTTTAAGAGACGATGTATTTTCGGTAGTTTACGGGTATACATTTGGAGTGTGGTTTTTTAAGAGGAATACAATTTTTGGACCGAGACGCCTGCCCGCCAGGGCACCAGCCAGAGGGCCTAGCTTCGAGGGCATTCCGAAGGCACGCACGAAAAGCTCGTAAATAAATAAATATATATATAAATAAATATACAATTGTTTAATAAGAGTAGATATATATTTTTTAATACTTTCAGATACAGTAGTACAAGGTGATCAGAAATGTGTTTTGCATTCGGGTCTCGGTTATTTCCAGCCCAGTGGGTTTTATAGCCAACTCTCCCGCGGGATTGGTATCTACAATGCCATTCATCTTATTCTAATTTCACAAAGCTCTTTTTTTTCTCTCGATTTGAAATGACTTTATTCTGCTCTTTAAGGCCATTTTACTAGAAGGGGTGGGGGAAATAATTACTTTATTTAGTTCAAAATCGTTTCCATAATTAGTAAATAAAATCTTTTAACTCCTATTATATTTTTAATGAAAATATTATTTTATCCTCGTAAAATTAATTTCCGCCTTTTCCCTCTCTATATAGGTATCTATACTAATGTTCTGAAAATATAAAAATCCCTAATTTCTCCCCTTAAGCTAAAACTTCTTTCCTTATAAATATAAATTAAATTAGAAAAGTAATTGAACCAAATCTTTCAATAATGAGCTGGTGTTAAGGGAGTTCGCGACAGCATATTTATCTGGTTGATCTTTGAAAAAATCTTTTGTATTTCTGCAGAGTGACAACTTTTACCTACTAAATCTATATAATAAAAATGAATTTCTGTTTCTTTGTAAGCGCAGATCTCTCAAATGCCAGCACCGATTTGGCTAATTTTTTTTAATGTTCGTAATAGTCCAATTCAGGTTAATACGTAAAAAAAAAATTGGAAAAGTTGCCCGGAAAATTCAGGAAAAACAAAAAAAAAAAAATTCAGGTTAGCCAACATAGCTTGCCAAACAATAAAACTTTTTTTTTTTTTTTTTTTTTTTTTTTTTATTACAAAATATTATTACAAAATATTATTTTCTTTAAATACAACTACATTTCACATGTAGCAGTATTTGTTCGCTCAAATAAAAGTTCATTGTTTGTGCAACTCTTTTTGGCCTATGCCAATGAGTAACTAATATTTAAGTGTAAATGCATTTGTTTACACAAGATCATTCGGTTTTAGCCTTTTCAGTCTTCTTATTCTCCCAGCAGTATTGAGGAGTCTTGATGCTTCACTATTTCTGTGGTTTTCCAGACGTTGTCCATGTTTCGTGGCAAGATCCTTGATTACCTCGCTGACTGTCTTAATTTTCAAGTCCTTATGTAGGCGATCCGTACGCATATATCTGGGAGCATCCACGATGCAGCGCAGGGATCTTGTTTTGAAATTTTTGTATCGTCTCAATATGACTTTTTTTCGCACAGCCCCACAACTGCGCCCCGTAGGTCCACACAGGCTTTAGTATTTGTTGGTATATAATAGGTTGTTTGCTATGGAAAGCTGCGATTGACGGCCCAGCAGCCAATACATTTTACTAAATTTTAGATTTAATTCTTTTCTTTTCATTTTAACGTGCGCTTTCCATCGTAGTTTGGTGTCCAATGTCATACCCAGATATTTAGCTGTGTTGGACATAGGAACATCTACGCCATTAATTTGTACAGGCAAGGCAATACATTTACGATTGGTAAGATTACCTGCTGAAATTTACTCTCGTTAAGTTTCATTCGCCATTTTTTGGTCCATAATAAAACTTTATTTAATGCACGCTGTAACTTGGATGTCGCTTCTTCTATAGTTGCTCCAGTAGAGAGTAAAGCTGTATCATCTGCAAAGGTACCGATAATAGCGTCCCTATTATATGGAATATCACACGTGTATATTAAGTATAGAATCGGTCCCAAGACGCTTCCCTGAGGAACTCCTGCACCAATCCCACGGAAGCTTGTACATTTATCCTCCTGCTTAACACGAAAATATCTATCTGATATATAAGATTTTAGTAATATACTATAGGATTTTGGAAGGTATCTTCTTAATTTTAATTCAAGGCCTCGGTGCCAGACTCTGTCAAATGCTTGCGATACATCCAAGAAAACTGCCGAGCAAATCTTCTTTTCTTCTAGGCTTGATTCTATGACATCAGTGATACGGTGCACCTGATCAATAGTAGAGTGTTCTTCCCTAAAACCAAACTGGTGAGGTGGGATTAATCGTTTACTTTCGATAATTGGCATAAGACGTTTCAGGAATAGTTTTTCGAACAGTTTAGAAATTATAGACAATAGTGATATTGGTCTATATGAAGTTACCTCCTCCAATGGCTTACCAGGTTTAGGAATCATAATTATCTGAGCTATCTTCCATTGTTTAGGCACATATTTTAATCGGAAAGCATATTTGGCTATACAAGTAGGTGAGTTTGGTTAGAGCCTTCTTCGGTAGTTCTTTTAAAATTTTTCCATTAATTAAATCCAATCCAGGAGCTTTTCTGATGTTAATATTTGATTCGATTTCTCTTTTGACTTCAGTTGTGACGTATTTAATTTCACAGTTTTCCCCCTTCTCCTGGAAGCGTGTTTTCTTGCTCTGGGTAGAGGCTGGAAAATTTTTCAAATGATCTGCAAACATATTGCCTTTTTCCTCATTTGTTCTAGCCCATGTACCTTTCTTTTTTTAGCGGAGTCGCCTGAATGATCGGTCTCTTTTTTTTTTTCTGTGGTATTTTTTTTTTTTTTGTGGCTTTTTCCACAGAGAATAGTCAGAGAGCCTTGTCTGAAGACAAATCTTTTAAGTAGCCACAGTCGAATCCTGCTTATACTTTTTTATAGCTGCAGTGAGCTCGTGCGTTAGTCAGTTTAGGTATATTTTATCAGACGGATAGCAGGTGTTTTGCCATTTTTTCCTTGCCCTGCGCTTTTCCGCCACTCTCTCTCGGATCTCCATAGGGTAGCTTATTTCTTGAGCTCTTCTTTCATAATTTATTGTGTGTTTTCTTACCACACTTTGTAAAAGTTAAAATAAAATTATTTGCTTCCGTATCCAGCTGCTGATTTGTTTTTAGAGGAACTTTTAGGTTTATTGTCTCTCAATTTCTTCTTTTACCAATTCCCAGTTTGTGGATTTATTTTCAAGCGTGATTTCTATGCTTTTCTTGGTTATCAGCTTGCTGAGTGTCATTATTACTGCGCTATGGTCAGAAGTTAAATCACTTAGCAATCTTTAACATGGAAGTAGTTAGTGGATATTCCTTTTTGTAATAAAAGTCTATCAGATCTGGGAGCTTGTTTGGAGTCACTTGGCCAGTATGTGCAGCCGCCTGCTGAAACAATTTACATTTCAAGTCGATACCTGCTTTACTGGCTCCTGCCTTTAGTGTTTGTTAGCCTTGATCCAAAGGAGTGGTGTGGCATTGTGTGAGTCTCCACCAGCAATAGTAATTGCTAAAGGTTTTAAAAACATGGTATATTCTTCTTTTGATACAATGCTTCGGTGGACTATAGACAGCTGCAATTGTATATTCACGCCTCTCCAAGTAGATTCTAATAATTGTGGCCTGCAGCCATTCAGTTATATATTTTTTTCCTCATAGTGTTTAATTGTATTCTTAATTATGATAGCGGCACCGCCCTTGGCTTTGTCATCAGGATGAGGTGTATGATAGACATTGAAACCTTTTATTTTAAGGAATGAATGTTTTGTGCAGTGGGTCTCAGAAATTAGACAAATGTCAATTTTTTGTAAATTAATAAATACTTCTAATTCTTGCAGTTTATGTTTAAGACCGTTAGCATTCCATAGAACGATTCTAACTTCTTTAGCCATAGCTTTTATTTATTATCATTTTAATATTATTTTCAATTTTAGAGAGCCTTTTTTCAAGATTTTCCTGATTTTTTTGAATTTGTCGTAGGATTTCCTCGAAGGAGTTGTCCATGACTCGGTTACCTTGATGCTCATTAGTAGTAATTTTACTAACGGTCAGAGCATAGTTACTTTTCTCTTTCTCAGCTAACTTCTGAGTTACTATATTTCCTGAATCATTTCCGATTATTCCCGCTATGGCCTGGGCTTCACAGGATTTCTTTTTTGGTTCTGTTTTTTAGTTTTTTGAGCTTTTAATATATTATCTCTAGTTTTTTGGGCTTTTTTGGCAACAGGACAGCCACGGTAACTCGCCACATGTCCTTCTTGTTTACAATTCACGCATCTTGGGGTGGTGTTTTTGCCCTTTGGGCATTTATTGGATTCATGTTTTCCCGCGCATTTAACACAAATTTCTTTGCCGTGGCAGTAATTTTTAGTATGACCAAAGCCCTGACATTTCTTACATTGCTTAACTATTTCTGGGTTAGTTCTTAGTTCCTCTATCTTGACTTTAGTGTATAGTACAGTCTTAATATTGAAGATTTTTTTAAGATCTTCATCTTTGCTAAATGTTAACATATGCAAAGGGGCTTTAATCTTAATTTTTTCATCTGTATTATTAGGGTTAATTTTCTTGATGTGAATATTAGACACATCAATGATATTGAATCCCATTTCGGAGAGCTCTAATTTAATATCTTTAGTATCAATTGATCCATCTAGTCCTCTCATCATAACTTTATTTGGTCTTTCACTCTTATTTTCATAATTGAACCATTCAATACCTTTCTGTTCGAGGATGTTGGACAATGTTCTAAAATCTTCCTCATTATATATGTTAATTTTATACTTCCCTTCAGCTCCTTTAGTTATTACTGGAGCGGGATCTTTACTTAACATGTTAATTATTTCCATTATAGTGGTGAAATCTTTCACGTTGATCAGGTTGAACGGTGGAATTTTAGCTTTTTTCTTGTTCGCGGTTTTCCCGGCACTAGTAGAAATACTAGGCGTTGCTCTTTGGTCTTCACTCTGGTTCATATTCATTTTATTAGGTTCATCTATAACTTCCGGAGAGGAATCAGCTTTTCGTTTTTTTAGGTCTACTCTTTGGGAAAGAACGGCCATCAGCTATTTCCCATGCTAGTTCATCTTCATCCGTGTGATACTCTAACTCCGTGTTGGCGTTTTTAGTAGTGCCTTCGTTATCTTCTAGCTGGTCCTCAGGAACTCATTCTGATGAGTACGTGGATGGCGACCACGGGGTATCCGAGCTAAGTCTGACATTGCTTCCACTTACTTGTGTCAGGCTTCTCTCTTTTCTCTTTCCTATCTGGCCTCTCTTGGCCAACTCTTGTTTTTTTCGACCCCGACGCTATTAGGTTTTCGAGGGCTAGGGGTTCATTTCTTTTTTCATCTTTCTTTTCTTCCCCCTGCTGGGAGACGGATTACACGTGGACGACCCATGCGCTACACGGACAACTCTACAATACTTTATGTATGCACGCCACAAACGATAAATTGATTACTGGACAGGGGCTCGGAACCCCAGAACCGGCAGGGAACAGTGGTGCTCGAGTAGGCCACGCCCGGTCGTCAGCAAACGACTACTCAGTGTCTGTGGCGGCAGTCCAGGCCACGGCACAGCTTATAGATACTGGATCTGAAGTTACGGAAAACCCTTTTAGAAGATCGGGGATCCCGAGGACTCCCCCAGAACCAAAAACTCAAATAGAGGAAAACTGTCCCCCATTAATAACTAACTTAGAGCTTGTTGAATTTCCTGAACACTCTGCTCGGAGAGGAAGCCTGGAGTCAGTAACCTTATTGGAAGAAACATCTACTAGGGAAGAAAATGAGAAGCTTCGCGCTGAAATAAGGGAAATTAAGATCTTTTGTAACGAAATGAAAAAGGAGATTTATGAACTTAGATCAGAAAATGAAAAACTAAAAACCCTAAATAAGGACAATAAAAATAGTGGCCAGGACCAGCTAGAAAATAAAAGAACTGAACTAGTAAAAAAACAAGTGTTGGCGGCCCTGTTTGTAAGATTGTTGATTGTTGTCATTCATGCTCAATAATTCTAACTACATTATCGTTGAAGAAGAATTTAATATTGCAACAAAGATTTAAAAAACTATCTATTTTTTTAAAGTAAATTTAAAAAAAAACGTCATGATAACTAAATTTTTGAAAAAGTTATGGTTATTTAAAAAATAGCTATTTTTTCAAAAATTCTCTTCATTTGGGTTGGGTGAAAATTTTTAAAAAAATTCTGAAAACCGTCTTTAATAGGGTAGAAAAAAATAAAAAAGTTTCAGCCAAGCTTTTGATTATATATTTAGATGAAAAATATTTAATTTAAAATAAAATTTGTTATTTATAAATCATTTTTCTTAAAAATACCCTTGGGAATCTCACCTCATCCTTTTTCTATTGTATTTAAGACCCTCAGCCATTTCAAAAGAACTAAGCCTTTTGGCTTTTGTATTCAAGCTCATTCATTCATTTCAATATTATTTATTTATTTCAAAGTTAATTATAAAGGATTATTGAAACTATACTAACTAAACTAACTGAAAGGAATTAATTAGCTTTTGGAATTTCTTTAAAAATATATTTTAAAGATTAAAACCAAATATATATTATATATATATATATAATATATTTATTCTCTGTAACTAATAAAACATCAATAAAGTAGCCACGTGGGGGTCCAGGAGGCGAAGCTCCCTGGCTAGCAAAAGGCCTGCCGAAGGCGGGCCTTGAAGCTAGTTTTTTAATAAAAAAATTGTTAATAACACTGTTCGACAAAAAATTGCTCCTCGTAAACCTAACAATGGATTCCAGTAGAGTTTTCTACGCTGATTATCCTGCAATTTCCCAATTTTTTACAACACGTCACAGTTTTGAGATATTATCGGTCAAAATGACGAAAAAGGCCATTTTGACCTATTTTCGAGTCCCATTAAATATTAAACAGCAATATTTGAAATCAAAATATTTTGTTGACGTAATAGAAAACAGCTTCCTCTTTGATTTTCAAATTACCACTTGTTTTTAGCTCAATTAGAACTCGAGTTATAACTAAAAAACTAAGACGTTATGTTTTTATCTATGTTTTATTATCCTCTATAATCACGTAGTTTTAGTTTTTTAGTTATAACTCGAGTTCTAATTGAGCTCAAAACAGGTGGTAATGTGAAAATCAAAGAGGAAGTTGTTTTCTATTACATCAACAAAATATTTTGATTTCAAATATTGCTGTTTAATATTTAATGAGACTCGAAAATAGGTCAAAATGGCCTTTTTTACCGTAATTTTGACCGATAATATCTCGAAAACTGTGACGTGT
Source organism: Forficula auricularia (assembly GCA_024734495.1). Classification (NCBI taxonomy): domain Eukaryota; kingdom Metazoa; phylum Arthropoda; class Insecta; order Dermaptera; family Forficulidae; genus Forficula; species Forficula auricularia. The sequence continues at coordinate 3,818,323 of JALMQS010000140.1, read as the reverse complement.
TGTAAAAAATCGGGAAATTGCAGGGTAATCAGCGTAGGAAACTCTACTTGAATCCATTGTTAGGTTTACGGGGTAAATTTTCTGTCGAACAGTGTAATTATAATAATAAAACTTGAGCAAAATGCGAGGTAGGTTTCACAAAAATGAAATAAAACAAAAATTGAGTTTTGAATTCGATATATTTCGGGGGTGAGCCCATCATCAGGAGTCAAAGTAAACTTTTTATTTTTTATGAAACCTACCTCGCATCTTACCCAAGTTTTATTATTATATTAAAATGTTTCACCTAGAACCAGCATCTAACTCCTTAACTGGTTGACGTAATAGAAAACAGCTTCCTCTTTGATTTTCAAATTGCCAATTGTTTTTAGCTCAATTACAACTCGAGTTATAACTAAAAAACTAAATCTAAGTGGTTAAAAAACATAGATAAAAACACAAGGTCTTAGATTTTTAGTTATAACTCGAGTTCTAATTGAGCTAAAAACAAGTGGAAATATGAAAATTAAAGAGGAAGCTGTTTTCTATTACGCAAACAAATTATTGTGATTTCAAATATTGATGTTTAAATAAATAATTAAGTAATGGAGAGGGATTCAGCTGGGTAGCCTCTGCTGAATAAAAAACTCCCAATTATAGAAAACGTTTCGGCTTTAGTTAAATAATGCCATCATCAGTTCCTAAGAGTTGATGAGTCCTTGAAGACGAGCGCCATATTTGCATATTTGCTCGGACACCTTATACACAAATATGGCGCTCGTCTTCAAGGACTCATCAACTCTTAGGAACTGATGATGGCATTATTTAATTAAAGCCGAAACGTTTTCTATAATTGGGAGTTTTTATTCAGCAGAGACTACCCATTGGCTGAATCCCTCTCCATTACTTAATTATATACATATACAGCCATCAAAATTGTATCAACTATTGATGTTTAATATTTAATGGGACTCGAAAATAGGTCAAAATTGCCTTTTTCTTCATTTTGACCGATAATATCTCAAAACTGTGAGGTGTTCTAAAAAACCGGGAAATTGCATGATAATCAGCGTAGAAAATTCTACTGGAATCCATTGTTAGGTTTACGAGAGCAATTTTTGTTTAATTTTTGTCGAGCAGTGTAATTAGTGTAATTTCTAATAGAAATCTTTGTTTTGGTAATATTAATGAAAAAGAATATTGAGATAAATTTTTTCTCATTATAAACACATTAATTTAACACAAAAACGATTTCAAGAAATATAGTAAGAATTCTACACTAATGCTTTTGAAAATCATAAGATGATGTCATCTATTATATCCGATGGAATGGAATATTTTTAATTATATGTCAGAGGGGTTGTTTTTCACCCCCTCGGGAATCGAACCCGAGTGCCAGTAACAGCAATCCGGGCCACCTAATTAAAAATATTCCACTCCATCGGAATTAATAGATGACACCATCTTTGATCTATGAATTTCTAGTAAATTTGAATCTATTACCATCGGCAAATTAATATCTTTCATATTAAATTAGGAAAAGTCATTCCATTGCCCTTCGAATTTTGAATTTCTTCAAAATTCGAAACACTCAACCACCTTTATTTAAATTATATGGCATGGCTATATGTTTAAATTTAGAATCACTATATCGCGAAATTTTACAAATTAAGATAACAATCTTTGAGTAAAATATTTTACGCGTTTGCATATGTCAGAGAGGTTCGTATCCCGCAGGTGAGCCAGGTGGCCCGGATTGCTGTTACTGGCACTCGGGTTCGATTCCCGAGGGGGTGAAAAACAACCCCTCTGACATATAATTAAAAATATTCCATTCCATCGGATATAATAGATGACATCATCTTATGATTTTCAAGTAAATTTGAATCTATTACCATCGGCAAATTAATATCTTTCATACTAATGCTTTTGTTATATTCTGTTGGCTGCAAATAACTTTTTTTTTTTTTATTTATTAATAACTAATTAACTAGATTGTCAAATCTATTGAACAATGGATCATTAGATTTATAAAAGTTGAATTGTTGATCTATATAAATTTGTTTAAAATGGTATAATTTGTTTAGAAGTTACTTAGCCTTTTTAACACTAGGACGTCGACGAAGCCGTCAATGTGACGGTTTTCACATTTCATTTCTCTTCTCATTTCGTTACTATTTAAGTTTGAATCTCGCTGACTTTTAATCATTTTTGAATAGCTTTCTAATAAAAAAAAATAGCATCCTATGAATTTTTATTTAGGAGAAAATTATGAATTTACCAAGAACGCCCAAAAGCCGTCAATTTGACGCTAACACTTTATTACCCCAATTTTTATATTTTAAATTAATTTTTTCAAATACGAATAATTCCCATTCTTTTTTTGGAACATTTCCATCCTTTTTGACCCTCGGATTATTTTTTGTTCTGCCTTTTTTTTAATTTAATATCTTCCTTAAAAAACTTAGGGTAAAATTATGTTTCTTTATGTCAATTTTTTTTATCTTTTGATGATTCACTTTATTATTTTACAACATTTAGAGGGAACCTACTGTTTTGAAATACATATATATATATATATATGTCGAGCCCCTAGTCTTGCCATTTCATTTTTGTTCCGCCCTTAGAATTATAAACAACAAATATCTCTCTCAATTTCTCGTGAGTTTTTTTCGTATATTTGGTTTTTTATTTCAATATTATTTATAATGAAATTAATTAAATTAATTGAACCGCGTAAATTTGAATAATTTCCATGATTCAGCCTGCGAATTTTTGCAGTTCATAAATCATTTCATTATTTTTGTTTTGAAAAGGAAAAATGAAATTTAGCATCTGGCAGGATTCGAACCTGCGTCTTCCTCTATAGCCGAGGCTGCGCTAACCAACTGCGCTACAGATGAATCCTACCAGAGAAGCCATATTAGATCGATGTCATTTTTTGTCATTATTTATAATGGCACGAGGTCTCAGTGAAGCTGAAATATTAGAAATTTTAAATAATATTTACACTGGATAATTCAGAAGGAGATTCATTGGCTGAAACAGGAGAGGAAAATAAATATAATATATTAATATGTATTTTTAATATATAAATTGATAATAGAATTATATTTATTATTAGAAAAAATAAAAAAAATATTAAATAAAAGGAAACAGAATGATTTTATTTAGTTTGAGTGTTGAAAAATGCAAGTCGTCAAATTGACGGCATCCGGGCGTTCTAGGGGATCTGAAAGTCCGGGCTTTCTAGTGTTAAAAGCTACGTCCATTTACTTCCATGTTAAAAGAGAGGAAAAAAATTTTTTATATAAAAAAAAATCGACTTTAAAAAAATTAAATGCAACAAATAAAATACACTAAAAGGTATAAAATAATTATTATCTTATTTAGTTACAACTAAACGACGAAATATTAACATGAAATTACTTTTTGAAGTCGGTGCCAAACAAACTATACCTATAAGCGAGCGTAACCGCCAAACGTACTAAGTAAGATCCGTCGAGTGCGATTCATAAAATGTATATGTTTGGCACCGACTTCAAAAAGTAATTTCATACTAATATGTATTTCTTTTTTATTGTTAGGATAAATAAACTGAATTTGCTTCTTTCCAGTAATTTATTTTGTTTTTCAAATGGTTATTCCAAATATTTCGAGAGCGTTCTCAGCATCTCTTCCTCAGTGGAATCCACTCCCCACCAATGTGCCGACTCCATCAGATTGTACAGAACAATGATAAAAAGCTCGATCACACAACACACACATACATATAAATATATACAAATTTAAAATAAGACAACATACGGATAGACAATTATTTACATCTCTTTATAATAAAGTCCAATAATTGTCTATCCGTATGTTATCTCATTTTAAATTTGTATATATTTATATGTATGTGTGTTGTGTGATCGACTTTTATCATTGTTCTGTAGAATCTGCAGAGTCGGTCATTAGTGGTGAGTGGTTTCCACTGAGGAAGAATGCTGAGAATCAAATATTTGGAATAACCATTTGAAAAACAAATAAATTACTGGAAAGAAGCAAATTCAGTTTATTTATCCTAACAATAAAAAATTAATATATCCAGTACACACCAAGCCAGCAAAATTCTTATAAATATGTATTTCGTCGTTTAGTTGTAACTAAATAAGATAATAATTATTTTATACCTTTTAGTGTATTTTATTTGTTGCATTTTAATTTTTTGAAGTCGGTTTTTATTTTTTCTTAAAAATTATTTTTTACTATAGGCTAATTGAGAGTTAACAATGTTCTTTTTAACCGACTTCAATAAAGGAGGAGGTTTTCAATACGACTGTTTTTTTTGTGTGTCTATGTTACTTGATATCTTCGCCAATTGTGAACCGATTTTGATGATTTTTTTGCATTGGGTTCAGTCTAGTTTCCGATTGGTCCCGTTTTTTTTCATTGGTATTGGACCTTTTTTGGTATGTTTGTTCAGGCATAACTTCTTTGTTTATGAACCGATTTTAATGATTCTTTTTTTAATTGGAAAGAGGGTACCTTAGGGGTGGTACCATATTAATTTGGTCAAGTTCTGATGATATGAACAATGAGGAATTAACGAAAATATCCAATTCTTATGAGCAAATAATCGAAATTATAATAAATAAAATCTTTTATAGAAAAAATCTTAAAACATTCATTTAAAACCCGCAAACGTTTCGAGAGAATTTCAATATTTATGAATTGAATTTTATTATCATTTTCTGATTCATTCGCCCGACGCTTTCTCTTACGAGATGCATACAAGGTATTATATTAAGTCACTATTAATAACATCACTAAAAAGAGAAAAATAAAAATAATTTTTATAAAAAAAAAATAAAACCGACTTCATAAAAATTAAATGCAACAAATAAAATAATAATAACTTAAAAATAAAATAAAATACACTAAAAGGTATAAAATAATTATTATCTTATTTAGTTACAACTAAACGACGAAATATTAACATGAAATTACTTTTTGAAGTCGGTGCCAAACATATACATTTTATGAATCGCACTTGACGGATCTTACTTAGTACGTTTGGCGGGTACTCTCGCTTATAGGTATATTTTGTTTGGCACCGACTTCAAAAAGTAATTTCATGTTAATATTTCGTCGTTCAGTTGTAACTAAATAAGATAATAATTATTTTATACCTTTTAGTGTATTTTATTTTATTTTTAAGTTATTATTATTTAATTTGTTGCATTTAAGTTTTTTGAAGTCGGTTTTATTTTTTTTTTAATAAAAATTATTTTTATTAGTAGCTGGAAAGACTGAGTTTCGGTCGGTAAATTTTTAAATTTTAATTACCCACTGTTTATTTATTCAACCATTTGTTTTTTTTTTTTTTTGATTCAACCACATTGAAAAGAGAAGAACCTCAAATTTTTTATTGTGACTCTCCATGACGAACTAGCGGTTCCGTACTTGAATGTTCAGTTTCAAGTGCCTCGCTCGTCCTGGACTGAGAACGTTTTGAAAATTTCTCTTCAGAACGTCCCGGAGTCCTGTCGCCGATTTCTAGGTGCATCGCTGTGGCAAATAAGCATGATCATCTTGTTGATTGATTCTGGGGGAATGGGTCAGGCCGGTCCTTGATGCAAGATTGGCCTCAGATTTAATTATAATTAATTAATTAATTAATTAATTTTATTTATTTATTTACTAGCTGCAAGGGCCGCCTTCGGTGGACCTCTTGCTAGCCAAGGGGCTTTGCCCCCTGGACCCTCCGTCACTTCAACACTCCCTCTCCTCCATCTCCAACCACTCTCCATCCCACCGACCCTCTCACCAACCCCGGAACTTCTCCCCCGCCTCTGATCACCCTCCAACCCAGTAAACCTACTCCCTGGACTTCCCACCCATGGACCCCACATTCCCCTGAATCCCAAACCTCACCTCTGGACCCCACCTCCTAACCCCACATAGGTATATATATATATATATATATATATATACTAGCTTCAAGGCCCGCCTCAAATATTTAAAATGTATTAAAAATCCACTTGTTATCATTAATGGAATGCAATAAGGTTATTCCTCAAGTATTAGATCAGAATCAATCACTATTTTTGATTTTAACTCGATTCCTCCATGTCTTCAGCAATGGTTACGAATAATAATCGAAGGGTCAACAATCTAATGTAGAATTGTTATTCCTCAAGTATTAGATGAGAATCGATTGCTATTTTTGATTTTAAGTTGATTCCTCCATGTCTTCACCAATGGCTACCAATAAAAACCGAAGCGTCAAAAATCGAATGTAGAATGGTTATTCCTCGACTGTTAAATGAGAATCGATCATTATTTTTGAATTAAAGTCATCATGAACTGCAAATTGCAAGTGACATCTGATTAATAATAAAGAAATAAACATATTAATATTTCAAATGAATTTGGATAAAGTTTAGCAACGATCCGTTGCAGTTTATTTTTTTAATTTTTGTTTTTAAAACATAGATAGTTTTTTTAAATCTTTGTTGCATTATTAAATTTTTTTTTTGCTCGTTTAGTTCTTTTATTGTCTGGCAAGCTATGTTGGCTAACCTGATTTTTTTTTAGTTTTTTAGAATTTTCCAATTTTCCGGGAAACTGTTCCAATTTTTTTTTTTTACGTATTAACCTGAATTGGACTATTACGAACATTTAAAAAAAAAAAAAAAAATTAGCCAAATCGGTCAATGCATTTGAGAGATCTGCCCTTACAAAGGAACAGAAATTCATTTTTTATAATATAGATATATGTATGGTAAAATAAAAAAATAAAAAAATATTGAAAATTTACCGAGAAATCAAAATTTTTTAAAAAATTCTAAAAAAATTTTTTTTTTCAAAGAATACAATTTTTTAAAAAATTCTAAAAAAAATTTTTTTTTCAAAGAATACAATTTTTTAAAATTATTCTATGACGTAATAAAAATAACATCTATATCAACGACAAATAATAATAAATTTGATATCTCAAGTATTTTGAAAGATATTATGGTACCTATAGCCGTTTATCTATCAAAATCCGCTGTTTTTGTTCCCGTTTCTCACCTGATTCTTATCTTTTTATATATTTTATTTCAATTTTCACGCTATTTGCTTGATACTAATTTATATGTATCGTTTGAACTTTAACCCCCTCCCCCCTTGCTATATATTTTCCTAAACATCATAATAATTGAAACTAAATCCTTCCTTGGGAACAAAAACTGGATTTTTATGATTATATGGTCTTTGTCTGGGGTCAGTTTAACTGACTTTATGATTAGAACTAGGAAAGTAAACCTGCCAGGTGTATAAATCTTGTGCGTAGGTGGAGATAGACATATATACCTATATATCTCCATAATTATTTTATGATATATGTATATACTTTTTCTACACTATATCTATAAAGCCTCATTCATACATATAAGAAGTACAGTAGAGCGTCGATAATCCGGACGTCAAAAATCCGGACCGTCGATAATCCGGATTCAATTCAGGTGAAAAAAAGTTGAAGTGTATACGTACATATTTGCGACCAATACTGCAGTTGAAATAATTTTTAAGAAAAAAATAAAATCGACTTCAAAAAATTAAATGCAACAAATAAAATACACTAAAAGGTATAAAATAATTATTATCTTATTTAGTTACAACTGAACGACGAAATATTAACATGAAATTACTTTTTGAAGTCGGTGCCAAACAAACTATACCTATAAGCGAGCGTACCCGCCAAACGTACTAAGTAAGATCCGTCAAGTGCGATTCATAAAATGTATATGTTTGGCACCGACTTCAAAAAGTAATTTCATGTTAATATTTCGTCGTTTAGTTGTAACTAAATAAGATAATAATTATTTTATACCTTTTAGTGTATTTTATTTTATTTTTAAATTATTATTATTTTATTTGTTGCATTTAATTTTTATGAAGTCGGTTTTATTTATTTTTTTTTATAAAAATTATTTTTATTTTTCTCTTTTTAGTGATGTTATTAATAGTGACTTAATATAATACCTTGCATGCATCTCGTAAGAGAAAGCGTCGGTCGAATGAATCAGAAAATGATAATAAATTTCAATTCATAAATATTGAAATTCTCTCGAAACGTTTGCGGGTTTTAAATGAATGTTTTAAGATTTTTTCTATAAAAGATTTTATTTATTATAATTTCAATTATTTGCTCATAAGAATTGGAGATTTTCGTTAATTCCTCATTGTTCATATCATCAGAACTTGACCAAATTAATATGGTACCACCCCTAAGGTACCCTCTTTCCAATTAAAAAAGTAATCATTAAAATCGGTTCATAAACAAAGAAGTTATGCCTGAACAAACATATCAAAAAAGGTCCAATACCAATGAAAAAAAACGGGACCAATCGGAAGCTTAGACTGAACCCAATGCAAAAAATATCATCAAAATCGGTTCACAATTGGCAAAGATATCAAGTAACATAGACACAAAAAAAAATCCAGTCGAATTGAGAACCTCCTCCTTTTTTGAAGTCGGTTAAAAAAAACATTGTCAACTCTCAACTAGCCTATGTTAAAAAAATAATTTTTAAGAAAAAAATAAAAACCGACTTCAAAAAATTAAATGCAACAAATAAAATCCACTAAAAGGTATAAAATAATTATTATCTTATTTAGTTACAACTAAACGACGAAATATTAACATGAAATTACTTTTTGAAGTCGGTGCCAAACTAACTATACCTATAAGCGAGCGTACCCGCCAAACGTACTAAGTAAGATCCGTCGAGTGCGATTCATAAAAGGTATATGTTTGGCACCGACTTCAAAAAGTAATTTCATGTTAATATTTCGTCGTTTAGTTGTAACTAAATAAGATAATAATTATTTTATACCTTTTAGTGTATTTTATATTTGTTGCATTTAATTTTTTGAAGTCGGTTTTTATTTTTTTCTTAAAAATTATTTTTATTTTTCTCTTTTTAGTGATGTTATTAATAGTGATCATATCATCAGAACTTGACCAAATTAATATGACACCATCCCTAAGACACCCCCTTTCGGATAAAAAAGGAACCATCGAAATCGGTTCATAAACAGAGAGGTTAGGTCTAAACAAACCTAATAAAAAGGTCTAATACCTATGAAAAAAATACGAAAAAAAATGGGACCAATCGGAAGCTAGACTGGACCCAATGCAAAAAAAATTTTCAAAATCGGTTGAGAATTGGCGGAGATATGAGGTAACATAGGCACAAAAAAAAAAAAAAAAAAATTCAATCGAATAGAGAACCTCCTCCTTTTTTGAAGTCGGTTAAAAAGAATTAGTTGTTTTTTTGGGGGGAGGGGGGGGGGGGATAATTTTTTATACGCATATTAATTGAACAAATAATATCAAAGTTTGATGATTTTTTTCAAAAAAACAGGCAGGTATATATATATATATACACATTTTTACCATATAAATTGTTTTTTTAAAGGTTAGCAGATTGTAAAATTAATGGTGTAAGGAAATCATTTTTAAAAGAATAACAACCACCATTTTATTATGATTCATTCATTTATTTATTTATTTTTTGATTATTTCTAATTTAAACAAATAAAAAAATGAATTGTGAACATTGTTCAAAATGCAAGATGATTAATTTACTTACACTACTACAAACCAAAAATTATCATATTATAATTTATAAAAAGAAAAATGTAAATGAAGTTCAAAGATCATTCATTTTAAAAATATTTCGGAAATATATTAAAAAAAAAAAATATATATATATAGTATATTAACATACCTTTAGTTCAAGAGTAAATTTTAATAAAAATTTATTAAGATGGTTCAAATATTTAAATGATTATATTATACTTCAAAAATTATCAACCTTGATGATTCTCAAATGGCAACCTTGAGTTCTAGTTTTTATGTGTCTGATATGTTTTTTTGAGGAAATAAAAATAAATAAATAAATAAATAAAGGTCGATTTGGCCATCCATGTGACATAACTTATATACGCACCTGCCCATCGCCCCTCATTATCTTAAATTAAATAAAAACATTCAATTTTATTTATTAATAAAGTAAATATATATAATTTATTTATTTATTTTAATTTATTTATTAGATATTTCTCGACCTAAAACCGCTTAATCCGTGATTTTCATCGAAATCGTTAGTGCCGTTTTCGAAAATTTATTTCATATTTTAAATGGATGCCCGATATACAATGCTATTTAAGGGATTCTATTGAGAATGCTGACGATTTTTGAGATATTTTGAGGCCTTTGAGCTTACAAATTTAAGAAGCTTATACAATTTGATTGATGGTGCTCTACGTCTCCGTTCATTTGTTATAAATGAATGAGGGGAGAGGGGGGGGGGGGTTATTTTGGGTTATATTTGTTCACAATTCTGCTTATTTGTACTTGATTCTTGTATTGAATTTTTTATAATTCTATATACACAATAAATACATACATAGTGCCGTTTTCGAGAAACCGATTGTAATTCATCTATATAAATCTATACTTACGAGCTTTTCGTGCGTGACTTTGGCACGCCCTGGAAGCTCGGCCCTCTGGGCTGGTGCCCTGGCGGGCAGCGCCTCGGTCCAAAAATTTTATTCCTCTTAAAAAACCACACTCCAAATGTATACCGGTAAACTACCTAAAATGCATCGTCTCTTAAAAGTTTCGCCTCTTTAACTTTTGAGTGGCGAGGGGGGGGAGGAATAATGTTTCTTAATAATAAAATCTATTGGTGTTTTTTCATTTTCATTCGAGTTCAAATAAATACAATATTATCTCGACACAAAGTCTAAATCAAAAATTTATAGTTTTAGTAACAGAAATCATGGTATAAATATTAATGTTAGATTGGTCTAGTGGTTAAAGCTAATGACCTTAGTTCAAGAGTTCGTAGGTTCGATTCTAGGCAAGAGGGAAATTTTTTTAGATAAATTTCTCTTAGCGTTGTTACAAATTAATCTAGACAAATTTATATAGTATTATAATCGGCTTGAACTACGACACCGTCGTGATTTTTTTAATTCTAAAATCATGACAAATAAAATTTATCAAAATTTCGAAATTTAAATTATTATTTTAAAACACACTACGGGGTCCAGGGGGCCTAGCTCCCTGGCCAGCAAGATGTCGGCCGAAGAATTCATTTTTCATTGTTTTAAATAAATAATAAATAAAAATAATATAAAATTTTAATTAGCTATATTTTTAACAATCCACTTCTTGTTTATCTAATTATTACGTCTACTTAATTTACAATAAAAACTGAACAACTTTCATAAGAACTATTTTTTTTATACGACATCAAATAAACAAAATACATAAATCAATTAGATCTCAAAAAAATCTTAATAATTATTTTTAACAATTGTTTAACTTAATTATCAAATAATAATGATTAAATAATTAATTATTAAATAAATAAATAATTATTAAGTCGAAAAGTCACAACAATGAAAATAAGTCAAATTTAGGGAACGCTGTGTTAGTTTTTAGTGAAACATTATTAAAATAAGTGTTTATAATGATCTTAAAACTTCATTATACACAGATTTAAGAGATTATTTTCTACTTAATTGAACTAGTTAAAATTCTTGAGCTAAAAAAAGTTTATTTCTCGTGTCAATTCCGTAGATAGTTTATTGTATTATTACTATAATAAAAATGGAGGATTTTTTTGTTGAAGAAATATGTTTCATCGAGAAGACTTGTGATATAATCTGCAATGTCACAGAACATTGGCGAAAAATTATTATTATTAAATTATTTATTTAATAATTAAATATTTGATCATTATTATTTGATAATTAACTTAAATATTTGTTAAGAATAATTATTATCTAAAAATCTGAAAAATGTCCAATATTTTCGTGGTTTTTAGGCCCTCAAAAATTTAGCACCAGCCTGAAACCGCCGCAAACTAGCTCTTATTCGGGATGGCTAACGTCGATTCAAATTACTTCCAGTTTATGTATATTTATTGGCCAGCAGAAGTCTAATTTACCTGGGCTATTTGCTCTGAATAATTTTTTTTTCAAGATTCTAAAATTTTAAAAATTTATGTATATAGTATATAGAACTGGTTTCTCGAAAACGGCTTTATCGATTTGTATGAAATTCACGGGTTAGGGGGTTTTTGTGTTGACAATTCGATCTGCCACGGTCTCATCTTCGGTTAAGTTGTATTTGATGGGTTTTTTGTTAATTGAAATAATTATTCACAGGTGGTTGTTTGAATAAAAATTTATAATTACATTTTTTTCAATTTTCTTTTAATAAAATTAATTGGTTTTTTATTTTAAATTCCACTAATAGATAATTATAAATATTATTATATATTAGATGGATATTGATGAGGCAGTCCGAGGGAGGAGAGAGGAAAGGGAGACAAGATCCAATCGATTTGATTGGGGAATAATGGAATTGAAATAATTATCGGAAAAGAGGTTTTTTTATCTAATTAGATTTTTCCTCTTATTAAAAACAAGGACTAAAGATAAATAAGGACACTCGATGGTGGAGAAGTTATCTCCGAAATCGAAGCAAAATACAAGGTATACATTATTCATGTAAAATAATTGGTTTAATAAAATTTATAAAAAAAAAAAAAAATGAGTCAGTCCAAAAAAAGAAGAAGATAATTTACACTATCTTTTTATTTATAAAACCGACGTTTCGGAGGCTATTCCCTCCTTCTTCAGGGTTTTGAAAAGTCAGTGAAGGAAATCCAATGCGGCATTCCCCTCTGTCTCCTCTTTCAGTGGCAGTAACAATAATATCTTGTATTTCATTCTCAACATTATTACATTATAATTCTGCTGAGAATGAAATACAAGATATTATTGTTACTGCCACTGAAAGAGGAGACAGAGGAATGCCGCATTGATTTCTTCACTGACTTCAAAACCCTGAAGAAGGAGGGAATAGCCTCCGAAACGTCGGTTTTATGAATAAAAAGATAGTGTAAATTATCTTCTTCTTTTTTTGACTGACTCATCAATATCCACTTAATTCACTTATCAGTCCGTCTCCAAAAATTACTCCAATCTTATATATTAGAATTAGCCAATTTAATTAATTAAAGGTATTTCTATAATAAAATAATTTACTAGAATATCAATTTCATTCTCTTAGAAATATCCGACAATTCAAAGTATCGTAACCTCCTTCTTCAGGATTTAAAAGGGTCAACGAAAGAACCTCCGTGTATCTACTCTTATTAAACGAGCAAAAATTGTATATTTATTTGTACATATATATTTGTTTGTATATATATTTGTATCTTGGTTATATTTTGAAAACGACTCTATCGATTTTGATGAAATTCAGGGGTTAGGGGTTTTTGGGGTGACAATTCGATCTGTCACGGTCTCATCTTCGACAAAAATGTTTTTGGTGGGTTTTTTCGTAATCAAATTAATTATTCTCAGGTAGACAAATCCCATTCTTAGGGTTTTAAAAAAGGTTTTCCTTTTGTACCCAGGTAGACAATGGGTTGTCTTAATTCATTGTTCTCAAAGGCCTTGAAGAAGTATTGTGATTGTGGATTTTAACATATTTTGTTCAACCTAAACGTTAGAAATATTAATAAACGTTTTATAATTGTTTTTATAAAGAACTTTATTTATTTAATAGAATAAAAATAATCAAGAATTTATTTAAAAATATATTTCGCATAAGCAGGTCTCAATTTTAAAAACAAACATTTTGATAGGTTTTATTTATTAACAATTGGATGAATAAAAATGAATCATATGGTTGAATCAAAACAGGTGCAGGAGGTGGGTTGTGGTGGTGGGGGGTCCGGGGGTGGGGTCAAGCGGGGTGGGGGTACAGTGTGCGAATACTATATATATTTGTATTTTTTTTTAATTTGAAAGCGGCTCTCAAATAAAAATCGACCTTTTTATCAGAATTTTAAATTAAAAATAATATTAAAATAAAGTGAAAGTTTTTGCCGAGAGTAGCAGAATTTTTATATATTGAAGGAGACAATAAAGTGTGTCTTCTGCTGGAATTATAAATTTTATTTATTTATAACGAGACTATAGTTTCGAGGGATTCATAAATTAATTCCTGTGAATACATTGTAATAGACTGATGAAGAAGGCAAAGCCCTCGAAACTATAGTCTCGTTATAAATAAATAAAATTTATAATTCCAGCAGAAGACACACTCTTTTTATTGTCTCCTTCAATTAAAATAAAGGTTTTAACTTAAGGAAGAAGTTACCGAGCATCGCTCGGTGCCTCCAGGTACTATTAATATTATTTTTAATTGCAATTCCATTCAAAACTTTTGGCCATTGGGGGTCAAAACGTTGTTAAAAATATAAATTAAGTTTTTATTTCAATTTTATTTTAGCTAATTAAAAATCAACCTTTTTACCTGAATTTAAAATTAATTTATATATCGCTTTTAACTGAATCAAAAAATACCGAACATCGCTCGGTGTTCCAGGTACTTTTAATTAATTTTGCTCTGAGCCATTCCGAGAACACTAAAAAAACACCCTTCTTGGCTCCTCCACTGATCTTGAGTATTTTAAAACCTTCTTTACTCACTATTACTTCCTGTCTGGTAAACTTTTTAATAATAAACTCCGGTTATTATAAATTCTTTTAAAATAAATAATATCTATATAATAAAAATGAATTTCTTTTTCTTTGTAAGCGCAGATCTCTCAAATGCCTGGGCCGATTTGGCTAATTTTTTTTTTAAATGTTCGTAATAGTCCATTTCAGGTTAATATGTAAAAAAAAATCCGAAAAGTTGCCCGGAAAATTGGAAAATTCACGGAAAACTGAAACCAAATCTGAATTGCCAACATAGCTTGCCAAACAATAAAAGAACTAAACATGCAAACTAAACATTTGTTGGCGGCACTGTTTGTCATATTTTTGAATGTCATTCATTCTTAATAGCATAGATAATAGAGTTCTAACCACATTATCGTTGAAGAAGAATTTAATAATGCAACAAAGATTTAAAAAAACTATCTATTTTTTTTAAAGTACATTTAAAAACAAAAATTAAAAAAATAAACTTCAATAAAATAAAGTACTTTAAAATATAATTTTACAAAAAACTATATATATGACCTTTTTTGTGATCCTCAAGGTACTTAATTACAATGAATTTTAAATCCCACAAATATTAATTTGAAAATTTAATTGATGAACTCAAAAATTGTTATTTAATAAAATAAACTGCAACGAATCGTTGCTAAACTTTAT
This sequence comes from Forficula auricularia, assembly GCA_024734495.1. Lineage (NCBI taxonomy): Eukaryota > Metazoa > Arthropoda > Insecta > Dermaptera > Forficulidae > Forficula > Forficula auricularia. Next base: position 3,803,116 of record JALMQS010000140.1, on the reverse strand, counting down.
CCAAATTCATTTGAAATATTAATATGTTTATTCCTTTATTATTAATCAGATATCACTTGCAATTTGTACTTCATGTTGACCATACGCGGATCCAGGGGGGGGCGATGGGGGCGTCTCTGCCCCCCCCCCCGCTTGGACAATTCGACCGCGACACACTTCCGAGATCAAAAGTAGATCTTATATACCGGCGACCGCCACCCCCCCCCCCCGCCCCAAATTAGAGGTCTGGATCCGCGCCTGATGTTGACTTTATTTAAAAAATAATGATCGATTCTCATTTAAAAATCGAGGAATAACCATTCTACATTCGATTTTTGACGTTTCGGTTTTTATTGGTAGCCATTGGTGAAGACATGGAGGAATCGACTTAAAATCAAAAATAGCAATCGATTCTTATCTAATACTTGAGGAATAATAATTCTACATTAGATTTTTGACCCTTCGATTATTATTGGTAGCCATTGGTGAAGACATGGAGGAATCGACTTAAAATCAAAAATAACGATCGATTCTTATCTAATACTAGAGGAATAACCTTATTGCATTCCATTTTTGATGTTTTGACTATTAATGGCAAGCTCTACTGAAAACGTGGAAGAATCGAATTAAAATCAATAAGACTAAATTCTTTTATGATAAACAACTCAAGCTTGAGAATAAGAGAATTTTTTATAAATAGAGATTTTTAATACATTTTAAATATTTGTTTCATCTTATTTGTTATGAGTGTATATTACAGTTAAATAGAATCTCAAATTATATCTAATTAAGACTTTATAATAAAACAATTATATTTATTCTCTGTTACTAATAAAACATCAATAAAGCAGCCACGTGGGGGTCCAGGGGCGAAGCCCCTTATGCTAAAAGGCCCGCCGAAGGCGGCCTTGAAGCTAGTTTTAAATAAATTTGGAATTGTATTAAAAATATTTTACCTTCAGAGTTAGATAAATAAAAAAAGCCCTCAGGCGTTAATTAATCCCCGAGGGCTGAATAGGAGGTCGTAAAAGACAAGACAAGGCTCCAACTACTACTACTATTCTCGGAATAGTTCTTTCAGCTCACCTTGCAACAACTATTGAAAGAATTAACTTATAACATTGAGCCTATATGTAAAGGATTTCACATATATATATTGAGATTTAAACAACTTAACTGACCTAGTTATTGAGAATTTGAGATCGCACAAATGTCAGAAATGTAATAAAATTTAAAATTTATTTAATATATGTATATTTAATAGTAGTAGTTGTCGAGGGAAATATATATATATTTTATTACAATAAAATCAAAGTTGATTTTTATGGATTAGAAAAGATTTAGACGAGGAAATTTTTATTTACTAAATTATTTCGAAATAACTTAATAATAATATTAAGTCAATTAAAGTTGACTTTGAATAAGGAATAATCAAAAATAATAATCTGAAGGTTTTCAGATTTACTATTTATCTGATTTTATTTGGTACGCCCAACTCGACTGTCTAACATAATAAAAATAATTTTTAAGAAAAAATAAAAACCGACTTCAAAAAATTAAATGCAACAAATAAAATACACTAAAAGGTATAAAATAATTATTATCTTATTTAGTTACAACTAAACGACGAAATATTAACATGAAATTACTTTTTGAAGTCGGTGCCAAACTAACTATACCCGCCAATCGTACTAAGTAAGATCCGTCGAGTGCGATTCATAAAAGGTATATGTTTGGCACCAACTTCAAAAAGTAATTTCATGTTAATATTTCGTCGTTTAGTTGTAACTAAATAAGATAATAATTATTTTATACCTTTTAGTGTATTTTATTTGTTGCATTTAATTTTTGAAGTCGGTTTTTATTTTTCTTAAAAATTATTTTTATTTTTCTCTTTTAGTGATGTTATTAATAGTGATCATATCATCAGAACTTGACCAAATTAATATGACACCATCCCTAAGACACCCCCTTTCGGATAAAAAAAGAACCATCGAAATCGGTTCATAAACAAAGAGGTTAGGTCTAAACAAACCTAATAAAAAAGGTCTAATACCTATGAAAAAAATACGAAAAAAAAATGGGACCAATCGGAAGCTAGACTGGACCCAATGCAAAAAAAAATTTCAAAATCGGTTGAGAATTGGCGGAGATATGAGGTAACATAGGCACAAAAAAAAAAAAAAAAAAAAAAAAAAAAAAAAAAAAAAAAAAAAAAATTCAATCGAATAGAGGACCTCCTCCTTTTTTGAAGTCGGTTAAAAAACTAATAGCCTTAGAACGTTCATTCTTTTACTAAAATATTTGTATTTCGAATAGGGAAAACTAAATATTAAGCTTTCTAAATTTATAACTTCATAAATGTAGAAAACATCGTTTTTTGAATGGTTTTATTGTGATTTTAAGACTTTGTTATGATATAGGCACAATTGAACAATTTATTTTATATTTAATTTATATTATCTACCCTTATTAAACGAGCAAAAATTGTATATATATTTATATATAGTACCTGGAGGCACCGAGCGATGCTCGGTAACTTCTTCCTTCAGTTAAAAGCTTTATTTTAATATTATTTTTAATTTAAAATTCTTATAAAAAGGTCGATTTTTATTTGAGAGCCGTTTTTAAATTTAAAAAAATACAAATATATATAGTATTCGACCACTGTACCCCCACCCCGCTTGACCACACCCCCGAAACCTCGCCCTACCCCCGGTCCCACAACACTACACCCCACCTCCTGCACCTGTTTTGATTCAACCATATGATTCATTTTTATTCATCCAATTGTTAATAAATAAAACCTATCAAAATGTGTTGTTTTTTCAGAAAATTGAGACCTGCTTATGCGAAATATATTTTTAAATAAATTCTTGATTATTTTTTATTCTATTAAATAAATAAAGTTCTCTATAAAATCAATTATAAAACGTTTATTAATATTTCTAACGTTTAGGTTGAACAAAATATGTTAAAATCCACAATCACAATACTTCTTCAAGGCCTTTTAGAACAATGAATTAAGGCAACCCATTGTCTGCCTCGGTACAAAAGGAAAAGGGAAACCTTTTTTAAAACCCTAAGAATGGGATTTGTCTACCTGAGAATAACTAATTTGATTACGAAAAAACCCATCAAAAACAATTTTGTCGAAGATGAGACCGTGACAGATCGAATTGTCACCCCAAAAACCCCCTAACCCGTGAATTTCATCAAAATCGGTAGAGTCCGTCTCCGTGGTCTAATTGTCAGAGTAACTGACTGGCAACCCGGAGTTCTCGGGTTCTATTCCCGGCTATACCCAGACATTATTTCTGTAAGTATAGGGTCTGGTAATAAAAAATTAAGTGGGAGATAAATTTAACCGAATTTATCGCGCGGAGAATTTACCACTGCTCGAATCCCCCTAAAGCCTTAGTAAATTGGATATTGAATTGTATCTAAGTTTCTAGAGATTGGCTCGTGATCCCGGCTTCTTTTCCTTCTGCTCTGTTCTTTTCACGATGGAGGGGCCAGCTCATACAGGCCTTTAGGGGATCCACCTTCTGGTGTATCTCCTCCTCACATCAATATCAATAAAAAAAAAGTCGTTTTCAAAATAGAACCAAGATACAAATATATAAACAAATAAATATATATATATGTACAAATAAATATACAATTTTTGCTCGTTTAATAAGAGTAGATATTTGTATCATTGTTCTATTTTGAAAACGGCTCTACAGATTTCGATGTAACAAAATCTATTAACAAGTTTTGAGAATGAGAATGCGATCTGGCTAGGTCTGGACCTCGACAAATTTCATCTTAATTGATCTTTTCTCAATTAAAGTGATTATTGATAGATGAAAATCTCAATAAAAAAGTTTGTTTACATTTTTTTCAATTATCTTTTATTTATTAATTGTTTTTTTAATTTTAAAACCCACGAATACTTTATACGCAATATTGTTATATATTAGAATTTGCCAATTTAATTAATTAAAATTCCACTTATTAAAAAACACGGACTAAAAATATTATCGCAAGCTAGAAGATTATCAAGTACAGTCGATGATGGGGAAGTAATCTCCGAAATCGAAGCCTCAAATACAATGTATACATTATTTCATGTAAAAAATTGCTTCAATAAAATTATTATTTATTATATATTTAATTGATTAAAAAATTATTTAATTAAAAAAAAATAATATACGGAATTTATTTATATACATATATATACACATAATCTGTGGACTACTAGAAAGCTAGAAATGCAAAAACTGGGTGCGGAGTGGGGATGATGTGGGGGTAAAGGAGGCGGGGTGCAGTTGTGGGGGGTCCAGGGTGGGGCGAGGTGCGTGGTTGGGGCTGAGTGGAGGTGGACTGGTGGGGGCTCCAGGGGGCGTGTACTATATATATTTTAATTTTTTTAATTTGTATACCGTGCATCGCTCGGTGGCTCCAGGTACTTATTTACTTATAAGAGCGTCTCTAAGGTAAATAATTTTTCAGTTTTTTGTTATTTATTTAATAAATATTCGGGTTAACGATTATTGTATTAGAATCTGATTAAGGAAAATTACTATAAAGGGTGCGGATAGAATGATCTGTCTTTCTTTAGAGCTAAAACATCGTAAGGATGTCATATACAAGTCCAGATGAATATTCACACAAGTCGAGATTAATTTTTATTATTCTAGAAGCGGCTGATCTGACTCTGATTCTGACGCCAACCGAACCGTCTAAAAACCAGCCCGAAAAGGAGCTATACGAACCCAACCAAGCCGAACTGAATATATATTAACCGAACCTCCGAAAGTTTAGTCCGGGCGGGGTGTGTTTCGGGCTCCCATTTTGTTTCTCTAATCAAACACACATTGAAAACCGAACAGCCAATTGTCGGGCAGTGTGTCTCTTTTGTATTCTCCCTTATACTGGGGAATATTTTGTCAGAAGATATTATACCGGGGGATATTTTGTTCTTGGGATATTTTGTCTGAAGGATATTTTGTCGCGGTACCGGTTGGCTGTATTAGATACAGATACAGAACCCTTATTGTGCTAACCTGGCTGGTATTTATTCGTGTTATTTGCCCAGATATCAAAAAATGTTTAAAAATTCTCCCTACTTAAATGTTAAGGGGAATTTTTAACATTAGAAGTAAGAAAGATAAGAGTAAATAAATATTTTATTTAATATGGATTTACTATGAGTTAAGGATACTGGGTCATTTATTTCACATTAAAATTAAAAAAATTAAAAGATATAAATTTTTTTCTTTTTCAATATATATATTTCGGGCTATCAACCCATCTTCTGGAAATACAGAAAGAAACTAATTTAACTTATTGAATAACAGGCTATATATGTGTTTAATGAACAGAGACAGAATTTATAAAATTATTTTAAAAGGACGCTTTCTTAAGCTATTGTTAAGAAAGAATATTCTTTCTTAACAATAGCTTAAGAGAAAGCGTCCTTTTAAAATAATTTTATAAATTCTGTCTCTCTGTTTAATAAACACATATATAGCCTGTTATTCAATAAGTTAAATTAGTTTCTTTCTGTATTTCCTGAAGATGGGTTGAAAGCCCGAAATATATATATTGAAAAAGAAAAAAAAAAAAAAAAAATTTATATCTTTTAATTTTTTAATTTTAATGTGAAATAAGTGACCCAGTATCCTTAACTCATAGTAAATCCATATTAAATAAAATATTTATTTACTCTTATCTTTATTAAAGATGTTTCACTTTGCACCAACACCACAATCTCTACTGATTATTAGAAGTAAGATAAAGGTTGGTCGGTCGTTATATCCGTGAGATTATAATAGTAGTAAGAGATTTCGAGTGTATATACACCAAACACTCTTTCTTTTCAATTCATTAAAAATTTAATTGAAATAATCTTGTTTCCAATTTTCTGGTCATTAAATAAGAGTAAAAATTAAAAAGAAAGTTTTTTTTTTTTTATGACCGTGAACATAGCAGCAATTCTAGATAGAAAAACATTCATTTCATTGCTTACTTAACATCAAACACTTTCTATTTCTATTTCGTATTTTTTTTTTTTTTTGCAAGATGATGATGTTGATGATGTCTTGTTTTTGTTGTTCTTGATTTTGTTTTTTTTCCAAATATTTTTTTGTTCAGATGTTTTTTCCTTTCAATTTAGAATCAAAACATCTAAAAATAATAAAAAAAGAAAAAATAGAATTCCGTGCTTTCACAATAATACAGAGTTTCTTTTTTTTTTTTTTTATCTATATATAAAATATTTTTTACTTTATCCAATGCGAAGCATGGGGAAAGTATTGTAATCGGTCTGGCGGCAAGCGCGACTTCAAAGGGTCCTCAGGAAAAAACTACGGAACCCATGGTCTCAATTAAAGTCACAAATTGTAGTATTCAATTAGTTTGAATTTTAGCACGTGACGGTTTTGCCAAAAATTACATGGGGTCTCGTCGAGAGGCCAAAAAGTGCGATTTTTTCATGTAGTGCGTGCGGATGGATGTATGGATGGATGGATGGATATTATCGATTTTCTGGCCCACGATTTTTTCCACACCGTTGCACCGATTAAAATGAAATTGAAAACCTACCATTAGTTTAACAAAATGAAGCGCTGATTAGTTTTTGGTACATATCGGCCCACAAACATTAGTACTTTATTTCAGTACTTTTTTAGTTTTTTCTAAATATCTTGAAAATGACTTAACCAATTTTGATGAAATTTAATATCCTAATTAAGTACCTTGGGGACAACAAAAAAGGTTAAATAAAGTTTTTAGTAAAATTATATTTTAAAGTACTTTACTCAAGAGTAAGATAGTACTTTTTTTAAATTTTTATATTTTAAATTCTTTAAAATTTATTCATTGGATCGTTTTAATATAGCTCATTTAACCTTGCTTACGTAAGAATGGATAGGCTTCTTTCTGTGAAATGCTAAAAATTTGGGAGGAAATTTTATAGGTAACCATAGCAACTGCGTTGTTTTCTTATCCGTTACCTTTGCTGAAGACATAGAGGAATCGAGTTAAAATAAAAAATAACGATTGATTCTCATCTAGTACTTGAGAAATAACCATTCTATATTGGATTTTTGACGTTTCGGTTTTTATTTTATTTAGTGCGTGCGGATGTATGGATGTTATCGTTTTTTTGACCCACGATTTTTTCCACGCCGTTCCACCGATTGAAATGAAATTGAAAAACTACCATTATTTTAATAAAATCAAGCGCTGATTATTTTTTGGTACAAATCCTCCCACAAACATTAGTACTTTATTTCAGTACTTTTTTAGTTTTTTCTAAATATTTTGAAAATGACTAAACCAATTTTGATCAAATTTAATATTGTAATCAAGTACCTTTGAGGAAAACAAAAAAGGTAATATAAAGTTTTTTGTAAAATTATATTTTAAAGTACTTTACCCTAGAATAAGATAGTACATTGATAAAGTTTAGCAAACGATCTGTTGCAGTTTATTTTTGGCTAAAATTTGGTCTACTGTTCGTGACGTCAGATGTGTGGTTCGGTTCGATTAGATAAACAAACTAAATTTTAGCCTGTCTAACTTTATAACTTCACACATATGCAAAAAAACATCATTTTTTGAATGGTTTTATTGGAATTTTAAGACTTTGTTATGATATAGGCGCATAAATGAACAATTTATTTAAATATTAATACCAAGTAGAAAAAACTTTATACAGTGTGCTGGAATGTTGTTCCCCTTTTAACCGACTTTGAAAAAAGGAGGAGGTTATTTATTCATATAGAAGAAGGCCTTGTGGTGAAAATTGTGTTTGCAGTTAACGAAACAAAATGTACATATTGTCCACCCGTTAACTGCAAACACAATAAAAATACTAAAATCAATTTAATGTTTCAAATCATTATTGAACAACCAAAGTGTTCCCCAAGACCCACGAAAATTTTCACCACAAGACCTATTATTTTAAGTTTATTATTAATTACTTATAAGGTCGTCTCTAAATAATTTTTCAGTTTTTTTTTTTGTTATTTATTTAATAAATGTGCGGGTGAGCGATTCTTTCATGATCAAGGAAACTTACTAAAAAGGGTGCGGATAGAATGATCTCTCTTACTTTAGAGCTAAAGCATTGTAAGGATGCCATATACAAGTCCAAACATGTTTCACACTAGTAGATATTAATTTCTTAATTTGTATTATTCTATGTCTGAATCCCAAATTCTGTATTCCAAATTTCTAATTCCAAATTCATTTTTAAGTGATATTTGTACTTATCAGTGTTTTAGAATTGGTTTAATTTAAAAATATAAACACAAATTAACTCATTTTCATTATTATCAATGACTTATAAAAATATTTCTCATATATTTTAAATCGGAACCCTTGGTTTTTGATTCGACTCGCCCTTGCTTGGTTTATTTAATCATTTTAATGAGATTTTAAGACTTTGTGAAGATAAAAAAACTTAATTAAATATACATTTAAAAATAATCTAATTAGTAATTGGTTTTAAAACTCACTAATAGATAATTTCAAATATTATTATATTTAACATTAATTAAAAAATTAATTTTTCAGGATGGAGGGAAGATCCAATCGATTTGATTGGGGAATAATGGAATTAAAATAATTATCGGAAAATAGGTTTTTTTTATCTAATTAGATTTTTCCTCTTATTAAAAACAAGGACTAAAGATGAATAAGGACACTCGATGGTGGAGAAGTAATCTCCGGAATCGAAGCAAAATATAATGTATACATTAATTAATGTAAAATAATTGGTTAAATAAAATTTATAAAAAAAATAATTAATTTTTCATGACACGAGAGAGATTGAGGGAGATGGTAATTAAAACCAATCGACTTGATTGGAGAATAATGAAATTGAAATAATTATCGGAAAAGAGGTTTTTTTTTATCTAATTAGATTTTTTCCTCTTATTAAAAACAAGGACTAAAGATGAATAAGGACACCTCGATGGTGGAGAAGTAATCTCCGGAATCGAAGCAAAAATACAATGTATACATTAATTAATGTAAAATAATTGGTTTAATAAAATTTATAAAAAAAAATTTTATAACATTTTCTGGATGGACAGGTGGTTGGAGAGATTGAGGGAGATGGGGTAATTAAAACCAATCGACTTGATTGGGGAATAATGGAATTGAAACAATTATCGGAAAAGAGGTTTTTTTTATCTAATTAGATTTTTCCTCTTATTAAAAACAAGGACTAAAGATGAATAAGGACACTCGATGGTGGAGAAGTAATCGCCGGAATCAGCAAAAAATACAATGTATACATTAATTAATGTAAAATAATTGGTTTAATAAAATTTATAAAAAAATTAATTAACATTTTCTGGATGGAAGCGATTGGGAGAGAATGAGGGAGATGGGGTAATTAAAACCAATCGACTTGATTGGGGAATAATGGAATTGAAATAATTATCGGAAAAGAGGTTTTTTTATCTAATTAGATTTTTCCTCTTATTAAAAACAAGGACTAAAGATGAATAAGGACACTCGATGGTGGAGAAGTAATCTCCGGAATCGAAGCAAAATAAATGCAACGTAATACAATGTAATAATAACTGTAAAATAAATTGATATTAATAAAAAGGTATAAAATAATTATTAATTTATTTAGTTACACCCAAACAGACCAAATATTAAGGTGAGATTCTTGGGTTGAATTGAAACCAATCATATCTTGATTGGAGAATAATGAAATTGAAATAATTATCGGAAAAGAGGTTTTTTTATCTAATTAGATTTTTCCTCTTATTAAAAACAAGGACTAAAGATGAATAAGGACACTCTGATGGAGAAGTAATCGCCGGAATCGAAGCAAAAATACAATGTATACATTAATTAATGTAAAATAATTGGTTTAATAAAATTTATAAAAAAATAATTAATTTTTCATGACACGGAGAGATGATTGAGAGGAGATGGGGTAATTAAAACCAATCGACTTGATTGGAGAATAATGAAATTGAAATAATTATAGGAAAAGAGGTTTTTTTTTATCTAATTAGATTTTTCCTCTTATTAAAAACAAGGACTAAAGATAAATAAGGACACTCGATGGTGGAGAAGTAATCGCCGGAATCGAAGCAAAAAATACAATGTATACATTAATTAATGTAAAATAATTGGTTAAATAAAATTTATAAAAAAAATAATTAATTTTTCATGACACGAGAGAGAGATTGAGGGAGATGGGGTAAACAAAACCAATCGACTTGATTGGAGAATAATGAAATTGAAATAATTATCGGAAAAGAGGTTTTTTTTTTATCTAATTAGATTTTTCCTCTTATTAAAAACAAGGACTAAAGATGAATAAGGACACTCGATGGTGGAGAAGTAATCTCCGGAATCGAAGCAAAAATACAATGTATACATTAATTAGTGTAAAATAATTGGTTTAATAATTAATTTTTCATAGTTTTTTATATTTATTGATCTCGTCTCTATGGAACCAGGAAAACTAGAATCGACTACCGAAGTAGCGATCCCTTCTGACATGTAAAAAAATATATATAAACATATCTATAACACCTTAGATTATTAATGGCCATATTAGATTTCATAAAGTTTTAAATTTTTATAATTTTAATTCTTAATTATAATTATCTTATCTTATCTTATCTTATCTTATAATATTAAATGAGCAATTATTGTATATATAGAATTGGTTTCTCGAAAACGGCTCTAACGATTTCGCTAAAAATTGGTTTACTCATCAAGTCTCATGAGTTATTATTCGTGTATAAATTTTAATCCGATTGAAATAAAGGAAGGGGGTGTAAATTAGTCATGTGTCATGTCGTAAAATAAATATTTTAATCGTTCATATCTCGTCTTCGGTAAGTCGTAGAGTCTTGTAATTTGAAACTTAAGCTTTCTAAAGGCTACAAGAAGTATCGCAAGGTTTTAGCTAAAATAGAAGTACCGGAAGTTGATGTTTACGTACGTAAAAATTTCGCAGCTACGAAATTCGAAACTTAAGTTCGAAATAGGCTATGAGAGGTACAGCAAGCTTTTGGTTGAAATCGGAACACCGTAAGTGGACATTTACATGAAAGCATTTTCGTTTTTTTTTCTCAAAAATGGCACTAACGATTTTTTTTTTAAATTGGTGTACTTATCAAGTGTCGTGAGTTATTAGTCGTGTATAGATTTTAATCCGATTGAAATAAAGGAAGGGGTTGTAAATTAGGAGTGTCGTAAAATAAATATTTTAATCATTCATATATCGTCTTCGATAAGTCGCAGAGTCTTAAAATTTGAAACTTAAGCTATTTAGAGTCAAATAGTTATCGAGCATTGCTCGGTGCTCCAGGTACTACTTATTATAATACTAATTCGATATTTTACCGAGACCAGCGTTTTTCGAAAAGTGAATATTTTTAAATTAGAATATTTGCTTAGTGTGGTATGGTATTTATTTAAAAATTTTCCCCCTTTGAATATGCACTATAACTATTCAAAAATAGACAAGGCCTAAAGCCGGTATTTAGAGACCCTCTTTACTTAAGAAATAGAAATGCATAGGAAAGAAGTAACTATTATACCATATACTATTGATAATAGAAATAAAAAATAAAAAACTTGATCGAGAGAATATGTAAATAGTTCTTTAGACAAGTCTAGAAAAAAAGACCAGTTAGTTCTCAGAGACTATAATAGAAAAAGACTGGCCAAGATTTAGATGGAGATTCTCCAGTTGAGGACACTCGCTATAGAGCAAGTGCCAAAAACTAACTTCAAAAATACTTTTTATTAGAAAAAACAAGTGTTCGCCTATTAAAGATAAAACTATAAATAATAATTTCATTGTTAAATTGTTTTATTTATTAATTTTTCATTGTTTAAAATAAGTAATAAATAAAAATAATATAAAATATTAATTAGCTATATTTTCAACAATGCACTTCTGGTTATCAAATTATTGAAAATAATTAAATTTAATAATTTCAAATTTCGAAAGGCCATATGGAATTCCCCCCAAAAAGAGTTACAATTGAAGGAAAAATTAATTATAAAATTAATTTATTTATTTATTTTTTAATTGTTTAAAAAATTAATACGATATTTTAATTAACTATATTTTTAACAATGCATTTCTATTTTTTAATTATTTTAATAATTAATTTATCAATAATTATTGAATTAATTGATTGATTGATTCTAAAATCTAAGGAAATCACGGTAGCGCTTCCTTCCATCTACTCGATCCAAGATGAAATGCGGAGTTTTATTATTATATGTCAGAAAGGTTGTTTTCACCTTCCCAGGAATCGAACCCTAGTACCAAAATTATCAAAACCACTCATCCTAGAAACTTGATTCGTGTCAAATCAAATTTCGAAAAGCAATATATGGAAATTGATCCTAAATTGAATATAAAAAAAAGTTCAAATTGGAAAGAAAAATTAATTATAAAATTGTTTTATTTATTTATTTTTATTAATAATAGTATATTTTAATTGGTTTTATTTTTAATAATTGAATGATCAATTATTGAATTAATTGATTCAAAAATCTAAGGAAATCATGAGATCCAAGATGAAATGCTTAGTTTTATTATTATATGTCAGAAAGGTTGTTTTCACCTTTCCCAGGAATCGAACCCTAGTACCAAAATTAGCAAAACCACTCATCCTAGAAACTTGATTCGTGTCAAATCAAATTTCGAAAAGCAATATATGGAATGACCAAATTGAATATAAAAAAGTTCAAATTGAAAGAAAAATTAATTATAAAATTGTTTTATTTATTTATTTTTATTAATAATAGTATATTTTAATTGGTTTTATTTTTAATAATTGAATGATCGAATTACTGAATTGACTAATTGATTCAAAATCTAAGGAAATCATATGAGATCCAAGATGAAATGCGGAGTTTATTATTATATGTCAGAAAGGTTGTTTTCACTTTCCCAGGAATCGAACCCTAGTACCAAAATTAGCAAAACCACTCATCCTAGAAACTTGATTCGTGTCAAATCAAATTTCGAAAAGCAATATATGGAATGGACCAAATTGAATATAAATAGTCCGAAATTGAAAGAAAAATTAATTATAAAATTGCTTTATTTATTTATTTTTATTAATAATAGTATATTTTAATTGGTTTTGGCTTTTTAATAATTGAATGATCAGTTATTGAATTAATTAATTGATTCAAAAATCTAAGGAAATCATGAGATCCAAGAATGAAATGCTTAGTTTTATTATTATATGTCAGAAAAGGTTGTTTTCACCTTTCCCAGGAATCGAACCCGCGTCAAAATTAGCAATCCGAAGTCAATTGGCTAAGCACTGGGAGGTGAACTCCTTCTTCTGACATAATTTATATTTAAAAATAATCTATTCCATCTCGAATCTACTAGATGACAACGTCTCCCGAATTCCTTAAAATTTTTGGATTCCAATAATCACTTAATATTAATTATTAAAAATAATTAGATAAACAAGACATTAATTGTTAAATATAAGACTAATTAAAAGAGTGTATTATTTTAATTTATTGTTTAAATTAACAAATTAAATTCTTTTACTATCAGCAAATTTATTATTATTTTTTTTTTTTAATCTATTTGAGAATTTTCATTTCATTGGCCTTCAAAATCTGAAATTCAAAAATTCGAAATACTAAAAAACATGTTTATTTAAAGTTATGTGATTAAATTTAGAGCCACGAGATCATGAAATATTATGAATAAAAATTAATCTGAAATGTTTACCGCCATATATCAGATTGGTTCACCACAAGCCAATTGACCCAGATTGCTAATTTTAGTACTTGGGTTCAATTTCCGATTTTATTACGAATCTAGTTAATGACAACCTCTGCTGATTTCTCTAGAACTTTAAACTATCAGTAATATGAACTCTTATTAAAAAACCAATTATTTTTATTTGTTGATTTTCACACTGTTTAAAATAATAAATAATATAAACAATACACTATTTTAATTAGTTTTATTTTCAACAATGTATGTTTTGTTTATATTTTATTTATTTTCAATTATTGATTATTGAATGGAGTATAATTTAACAATGTTCACGGTCGCCATTTGTAAATTTGTAGCCATACTTGTTTGCTTTTATCTTTTTCAATAGATTCCTTGCTAAGTGTAAAAAACAATAACCTTTTTTTAAATATATAACTGCGTAAGATATATAATTAAAAATTATAAATTCATTTACGGATTTAGTAAAAGACAATCTCTGCTTATTTCTTTAGAACTTTAAACTATCAGTAATATGAGCTCTTATTAAAAAACTAATTATTTTTATTTGTTGAATTTCAATTGTTTAAAATAATAAATAATATAAACAATACCAATTAATAAGTTGTTGTATGGAAATAAGGACAATTAGCTTATGCAAGTATTTTTTTATTTTATGCCAACGTTTCGTCAACTTTGTTGACTTCCTCAGGGCTCTAAAAAATGAAAGGCCTCAATTAGTACATCATATAATAATTTCAAATCAAATCAACCTCAGTATATATAAAAACAATTCAACACACACACAAAAAACTAATTTTACATAGCAAACAAATTAATCTCTTTGCATATTTGTCAATTTATAAATTATATGAATGAATATTTGATTTGAAATTATTATATGATGTACTAATTGAGGCCTTTCATTTTTTAGAGCTCTGAGGAAGTCAACAAAGTTGACGAAACGCTGAAATAAAATAAAAAATACTTGCATAAGCTAAATTGTCCTTATTTCCCGACAACAACTTATTAATTTAATCGATGGACATAAATAATAAATAATATAAACAATACTTTATTTTAATTAGTTTCATTTTCAACAATGCATGTTTTGTTTATACTTTATTTATTTTCATTTATTGATTATTGAATGGAGTATAATTTAACAATGTTGACGGTCACCGTTTGTGAATTTGTAGCCATACTTGTTTGCTTTTATCTTTTTCAATAGATTCCTTGCTAAGTGTAAAAAAACAACCTTTTTTTAAATATATAACTGCGTATAAAATGGCAAGAATTTTCCAGTATCGGTATAAACTACTAATCCGCTTGGTGCATATTTTGCGGTGCATTCGGGTGATATTTCTCGAAAGCATTTGCGCTCAACGCAATTAGCATTAATTATTCGTTTGCCGCATTTTTTTGGTTTGTTTTTAATGGTTTTTGTTATTTATTTCTCGGACCATCTTTAGAAGCCCGTTTATTTATTTATTTATTTATTTTTGTTCTGTTTTGTATTCATAACAAGAGTGTCCTTTGAGAGAGCTCACCTTAACCTTCGCCAAGTGACCATGGGCAATTCGTTCGTTGGTTTGTATTGACCAGAGCTAAAGAGACCACAAACATACCTACTCTACTATTCCATCCACTAGGACAATTATTTATCAACACCAAAACACATGAAAATATCTTGAAGTTCAAGTTTAATAATAATAAAATACTTGGCGGACGAAAAAAGCGTTGCGCTCGGAAATTTTTTGCTTTTAGCTAAAAACGACCATATATCTTATTATATTAAACGAGCAATTCTTATATATATATATATCCATTCGGGTTCTCGAAAACGGCTCCAGCGATTTGGATGAAATTCACGGGTTAGGGGTTTTTGTGTTAGCGATTCGATCTGTCACGGTCTCATCTTCGTCTAAGTTGCTTTTGATGGCTTTTTTGTTAATTGAAATAATTATTTACAGGTGTCTTGATAAAAATGATTAATTAGATTTTTATTCAATTTCCTTTTAATTATTAATTGGTTTTTCAATTTTAAATTCCACAAATATATTATAGCAAATATTATTGTATATTAAAATTTGCCAATTTAATTAATTATAAAACTCGATAAATTGATATTTTATTAAAAAAATAATTATACGATATTTATTTATATACTTATATACCTACACATAATCGGTGTGCCACTAGAAGGCTTGAAATGCAAAAGCTGGGTGCGAGGGTGGAGGGTGTAGGTGACGGTGGATGTGGAGGGTGCCGGAGGTGGGGTGCAGTGGTGGGGGTCTGGGGGTAGGGTAAGGGGGTCGCTGGCGGGATGTGTGTGGTGGTGGAGGTGGCGGTGGATGTGTGGGGCTGGAGTGGTGGGGGTCCGGGGTTTCAGGCGGGTGGGTGCGAGGTATAAAATATAGCTTTTAATGAAGCAAAAAGTTACCGAGCATCGCTCGGTGGCCAGGTACTTAATATTATTTTTAACCTTATATTCAGGTTTTATTTGCCGCAATAATTAAATTAAATGAAATGTATTGTTAAAAATAAGACTAATTAAAATAATAATGCATTATTTATATTTATTATTTTAAACAATAGAAAATTAATAATTAAAACAATCTTATAATTAGTTTATTTATTTATTTATTTATTTTAAGCCTTTATTGAGGTACAATTTTCAATAAATAAATTTATGTGAATTTACAAATAGGTATTTACATTGATAAATATGTTGAATTGTTTCTATAAAATATTTACAATTTTTAAATTGTACCAGACCTAACCTCTCCCAATTTCTGATCTTCTTTTTAACCGATGAAAGAGGAGGTTATCAATTCAACAGAGATATCTGGGGTTTTTTGTGTAGTGTGTTTGAATATTTATTTCTCTTTACCATGTGGACCGATTTGGATGATTTTTTTGATTGGGTTTCCGATTGGTCCCGTTTTATTTTCATTGGTATTGGACCTTTTTTGTTATGTATGTTCACAGATAACTTCTTTGTTTATGGACCGATTTCGATGATTCTTTTTTTTAGAAAGTTGATGCCGTAGGGGTGGTCCCATATTAATTTGGTCAAGTTCTAATGATATGATCAATGTCAAATTAACAGAAATCTTTTATAAAAAAAAACAATCTTAAAACGTTCATTTAAAACCCGCTAACATTTCGAGATAATTTCTCTATTAATGAATTGAATTTTATTACCACTTTCTGATTCATTCGCTCGAATCTTTCTCTTCCGAGATGCATGCAAGGTATTATCATAAGTCACTATTCTTAACATCACTAAAGTAAATCCCTTTTGAAGTCGGTGCTAAACAAACTATATTAGCGAGCGTACCTGCCAAATGTACTAAGTAAGGTCCATCGAGTGCGATTCATGAAATATATATGTTTGGCACCGACTTCAAAAAGTGATTTCATTTAACAATTTCATCGTTTAGTTGTAACTAAATTAGATAATTATTTTATACCTTTTAGTGCATTTTATTTTATTTTGAGTTCTTATTATTTTAGTTGTTATATTTAAGTTTTTCTAATTTGGTTCTAATTGCTAGTTTTTTATTTTACCATAGAAGGTATGGTCAAGTATTGTAATCGTGCATGAAAAAAGTGTTTTTTTTTCCTTCTTCTTTTTTCGAAATATCTCAAAAACGGATTAAACTATTTTGATTAAAAAAATTGGGCGAAATCATGGGCATTTGGGTCTACAAAAAAGCTCTAATAAGTGAACATCGAAAAAATTATATTTTTTGAGATAATAATTGTTTTGTCAAAATGTCTGTTAGTTTGTCTGGCGTTACCAAATTTTTGTGGACGAGCTATAGCTCAAAAACTAGTTTGAATATCGAAACCAAATTTCACACATAGTTTTGGTCCATTGAGATTAAGAGCGGATTAGATTTTGGTACTATCAACCCAAAATTAAGGGATGTAGAGGGGGGGGGGGGGAGTAAATTAAAAATCTAGGCCATTTGAGCAAACTCAACCAGTAGGGTCAAAAAATGAAAATCTTGGCCATTTACCAAACTCAACCAAATTTTGTATACATAATCAGGGGAACCCCAGAAGTCTAAAAATGCAAAAACTAACCTCCCAAAAATGGGGGGGGGGGTGTAAGTTCAAAAAATAAAAATCTAGGCTCTTTTTTTAATGGTATTGATGTGAGAAGGAGATACACCAGAAGGTGGATCCCCTAAAGGCCTGTATGGGCTGGCCCCTCCATCGTGAAAAGAACAGAGCAGAAGGAAAAGAAGCCGGGATCACGAGCCAATCTCAGAAACTTAGATACAATTCAATATCCAATTTACTAAGGTTTTAGGGGGCTTCGAGCAGTGGTAAATTCTCCGCGCGATAAATTCGGTTAAATTTATCTCCACTTAATTTTTATTACCAGACCCTATACTTACAGAAAAAATGTCTGGGTATAGCCGGGAATCGAACCCGAGACCTCCGGGTTGCCAGTCAGTTACTCTGACCATTAGACCACGAAGGCGGACACGGACTACGGACACGGCTCTTGTACCAAACTCAACCAAATTTTGTATACATAATCAGTGGGACCCCATCAGGAGTCTAAAAATGAAAAAACTAACCCCCCCCCCCCCCTTACATGATTTTAAATAATTTTATTAAATATTAGATATAAGTGAGGGGACAGGTTGTATGGTAAAGTCAAGTGGATGGCCACATCAGAACACATCAGCCTATTTTAAGTTGTCTTCCTTTTTCGCTCTCTAGGCCACCTGTTATTTTAGTCCGCGATTATTATTTTAATTTTTTTTTTAATTAAAAATTACAATGATAAAATGGAAGAATTCTCTCGAAACGTTTGCATTTAAAATAAGCGTTTTGAAAAATGTTTTTTTTTTAAAAGATTTATATTTTTTTAATTATAAATTAATAAATAATTTTTCCTTCATAATTAAATAATAATTCAATTTTTTTTTTTTTCAAATTATGTCCTTTTTTTTTGAAAGTCCCGTTTTTTAAATAATAATTTTAAATTATAGATGTATAATATAGAGGGATCAATAACAAGGTTGTACAATCAATATCTGCCAGTATAGAGTGTAACCCTTCTACAATGCGAAAAAAAGAATTCGCAAGGGGAATAACCTGAATGGCCGGCAGCCCCTATAACTAGTGCCCTATTCAATAGACCCCGGGTAATGGAAGGGGTGGGGGGGGGGGATTTTTTTTTTTTTTTTCTTAACGAGTTAAGTGAAGTTTGCAAACTGCCAACAGTTAGTTGTTGGCCCGTTAAGGGGTTCGTTTTCTTACCAGTGTGTACTATGTGCCAATTTCTAATGTGCAAATTTTATTCTCTCTTTACAGGTAAGCGATTCCTCCGAGATTGATTTTACAGTAGAGCTGTAGACAAACCTTTTCGTCGATGTGAGTAAAATATTTTTTTTTATTTTTTTATTAATAATAAAAAAAAAAAAAAAAAAAAAACAGTAAATTGATTAATTTATAGATTTTATATATAATTATGTAATTTTTGTTGAATATTTTTCATTCTGATGTCAAAATAGTTTTATTTCTAATGTCAAGAACTTATTATAGATTCTGTTCTTAGTGAGAGTTCAAAAAATTCAGAAAATATAATTTTTTTCAAGTGTTTTAATGAGATTTTAAGTCGTAGTGATGATACTGACATAAATAAACAAATCAGTGTTTTTTAATAATTTATTAAATTAATTAAATTATATATTTAAAACCCATTAATGGCATATTATATATATATATATATATATATATATTTAATTAATTAATTAATTTCTTTCATGTAAAACGTCAATCGGCTTGATTGAGGAATAATGGAATTGAAATAATTATCGGAAAAAGAGGTTTTTTATCTAATTAGATTTTTCCTCTTATTAAAAACACGGACTAAATATGAATAAGGACACTCGATGGTGGAGAAGCAATCTCCGAAATCGAAGCTAAAATACAAGGTATACATTAATTAATGTAAAATAATTGGTTTAATAAAATTTAAATTAAATTAAATTAAAAAAAATTACCCTCAAAATATTCTCAATTGGTCAAATTATCATTAATATAACTTCCCTATTTTTCTTATCAATCTTGTATTATTAAAAGAAAAAGAAAAAACTTTTTAAAAATGTATTATTATTAAAATATGTTTCGGACCTATTCGAACCCATCTTCAGTTAACACAAAAAGAATTATTCAAAAGAAAAAGGTTTTTATGTTAACTGAAGATGGGTTCTACTATAGGCCCGAAACATGTTTTAATAATAATAAATTTTTCAAAAATTAAGAAGTTCTTTCTTTCTCTTTTAATAATAATACAATATTGATAAGCAGAATAAGCAAGTTAATTAAATTAAAAAAATAATTATTATAATAATTCATTATATATTTAAGTTTATTATTACTATAGAGGAGCTGTAACCTTGGTCACTCTTTAGCTTTAGAACCTCACGCTCAAAAATCTCAATAAATATAATTTTTCCGAATAATCTTATTGAGATTTTAAGCCGTTGTAATGATACAGGCATAAATAAACAAATCATTGTTTTTAATTGTTTAATTTATTAAATTATTCTCTCTTCTTATATTAGATCTAACCGATTGCAAAAATGTCAAATACAAGTTCAGACGTGTTTCACAATAGTAGAGATTAATTTCATAATTTCTATGATTTTAGGAACGGCCTTTTAAAGTCCAGCCAAATTACGATTTTAACAGGAATTATCTCCCTATAAATATTTTATTTCCGGAATAGCTTTATTGGTGTCCAAATATTACTACCCTAAGTTTTCCCCCAATTCCGAATTGTGGAATTTGCCCTGTGCGCCTCAAAAATGAGAAAATTTCGGGTTTTTCTTGAATAACTCTAAAACGGCATATCAAATCAAAAATATATCCAATAGATAAATTAAAGCTCTTTAAATTCCGCGTAAAAGGATAACAATTTTATTCATTCCGGTTTCGTAGAACTGGTACGAGCGACTGTCAAAAATACCATGTTTTTCCATTTTTTCAAAAATTGGTATTTTTTGTCTAAAAAGTTGCTCATAACGTCTATTGCTCAACAATTGAGCACCAATACCATGTATTAGGATACCCTAGTACTGGTATTCACCATGATCTCATTAATATGTACAGGTACTATATATATGTTTTACCAAGTGGTCACAAGGCTCTACCTGGAGATTTTTTCTCCTGTATCTTCGGTGTGGTGGTGTGGACCACATAATAGTTGCCAATTGGCTAGAAAATGAGATTGGCAAAGTTTCATCTTAATTAGATAATGGTAACTCTTGTCGCAATGAGGTTAAAGTTTTGAAAAACTGCAATTTTTTGCAAAAAATCGCAGTTTTCCCTTCATAAAATGAAAACCACTCATCCTAGAAACATGATTCCTATCTTATTGTCTAGGAAATTTTATTGACTTGAACTTTTTTTTGGGCCACTTTTTTGTTAAAACTCTTAGATTTATAGATATCTAGCATTTTGCATGACAGAGGACATGATCCGAATCCTCAAAAGTGTCGTGGATTCGCATGCGGATTCGCAAGCTGGTCCGGATCCCTCAGCCCTTCAAATAATGCTGGACCCGGCCCTTTACCCTATTTAAAAGATCACTTAAAATTTCACTTTTCCTCCAATTTTGTACTACACTGAAAAAACAATTTGTTTATAGTAAATATATTGATAGAGTTGAGCATTTTGAATGAGCTCTTATTTATTCCAAACATATTTTATTAATAATCAAGATATATCGAAATCATTCCAAATATGACCAAATTTTTAAGTATTTAATCCAAATATATTATATACTTGAGTGATCTATTTTATTCTAGTAGATATCTCTTAATATTAAATGAATGTCTTGTTTACCATACTTCTAGTGAAACCTCTTATTATATCTAAACGAATGTTTTTTTTTATCATAAAACGACTTAGATTTTTTGCAAATAGTGATATCTTAATAATTAAGATATTAAAAAAAAATTTGTTTACATTATTAATTTTTTTTCAATTTTAAAACCCACTATAAGATTATAAGAAATATTAATATATATTAAAATTAGATTACCTTGTACCTTAAATCAAATATAATAATTCAAATTTTTTCTAATTAATTCAACCAAATGAATAATTAAATTAAATATTTATATAAATCATTTGATTGAATATTCTACATCAAATGAATATAATCATCTTCTAGTCAGAAATACATACCTATACTATATATAAGAGCCTAGATTAATTTGTAACAACGCTGAGAGAATTTTCTTTAAAAAAATTACCCTCTTGCCTAGAATCGAACCTACGAACTAAGGGCATCAGCTCTAGCCATTATACCAATGCAACATTAATATTTACATCTTGATTTCTGTTACTAAAATGATACATTTTTTAGACTTTGTGTCGAGATAATATTGTATTCATTTGAACTCGAATGAAAATAAAAAAACACCAATAGATTTTAAATTAAGAAACATTAAATATATATTAATTAACGAGGCAAATTTGAAATATAATTGTAATTTGGACTCGAATTTTGAAATGAAAGACTCCAATTCATTTTAAATTAAGAAACATTAAATATATTGATAATTATTCCTCCCCCCCCCCCCCTCGCCACTCAAAAATTAAAGAGGCGAAACTTTTAAGAGACGATGTATTTTCGGTAGTTTACGGGTGTACATTTGGAGGGTGGTTTTTTAAGAGGAATACAATTTTTGGACCGAGACGCTGCCCGCCAGGGCACTAGCCCGGAGGGCCGAGCTTCGAGGGCGTGCCGAAGGCACGCACGAAAAGCTCGTATTTATTATAAATAAAAAATATTCATGTTTATATCATTTATTGTCGTAATTACGTATTATATTCCATTTAAATAGATAACCAACTATTAAATTCAACTATTCCACTATTTTACTCAAATAACAATATTTTCATTATTGGTGTTTGGTTCAAATAGCGGCATCTTAACTATTAATATATCTAGAGTTACTCCAAAAATATGAGAATACTTAAAATATCATTTATTCATATTGAACAGAGATCGATTTCGTCATAATTAACTTCACCATCGTTTCATATCAAATATAATTTCTTAACTATAAATATATCGTTTGTTCAGTGTAGTTTTTAAAAAGCTCTTATCTCGTTTATCACTCGATTAACCTTGTTGAGAGGTCTCTTATTCCAGAAGCTGGGTGATTTATCGATGCTGGAGCTATCCAGCCACAGGTAGGCGGTGTGCTCATCCAGCAGCCAACACTTGGTCCATTAAGTGAACGTCTCCGCCCTTACCTTCGCCAACAACAACAACAGCCTCATTTTCTGCTCGTTTATCAATTTAAGATGATCTTGTTATTTGCCCATTCCCTTGGCTGGCTGAGATTGTTATCGGCGACAATAAATAATCCTCCACCTCCATAGAGACCCGAGAGATATTCTTTAAGTGGAATCTTAACGTTCTGCCCACTCTCTTTTATTTTATTATTATTATCATTATTATTAATAGTAGCATATTCCTCGGTAATTATTTACCTTAGTTAAAAGCAATGGATATATTCATATTATTTTGAATTATAAATTCAGGTTAAAAAGGTGTCGATTTTCATTTGTTTAGACAGAATTAAGTAAAATTTAATTTATTTTTTCTAAACATTTTGACCAACTCCTTCCTTTACCATCATCATCAAACGGCATCGCTGTGCACAAAGATTTGAGCTAAATTAATATTAATAATATTAATATACTGAGGTTGATTCTTTCTGCACCGAAGAAGGAGGACGATCCTCCGAAACGTCGGGTTTTTTAAAAAAATCGTATTATAATAAATTTTTTTTTTTTTTTTATAAATTTTATTAAACCAATTATTTTACATTAATTAATGTATACATTGTATTTTTGCTTCGATTCCGGAGATTACTTCTCCACCATCGAGTGTCCTTATTCATCTTTAGTCCTTGTTTTTAATAAGAGGAAAAATCTAATTAGATAAAAAACCTCTTTTCCGATAATTATTTCAATTCCATTATTCTCCAATCAAGTCGATTGGTTGTCAATCCCCCTCTCCCTAAATCTCCCATCAGTCCAATTATTCGTATTATAATAAATTTTATTTTTCGGTTTTCATTATATCCTTGGCTATAACCTATTAGTGGGTTTTAAAATTAAAAAACCAATTAAAAATAAAAGATAATTGAAAAAAATGTAAACAAACTTTTTTATTGAGATTTTCATCTATCAATAATTACTTTAATTAAGAAAAGATCAATTAAGATTAAATTTGTCGAGGTCCAGACCTAGCCAGATCGCTTTCTCATCCTCAAAACTTGTTAAGAGAATTTGTTTCATCAAAATCGGTAGAGACGTTTTCAAAATAGAACTAAGATACAAATATAGAAACAAACAAACAATTTTTGCTCGATTAATAATAGTAGATAGATAGCTACTACAAGATTGATAAGAAGAATAGGTAAGTTATATTAATAATAATTTGAACAATCGAGAATATTTTGAGTGTAAATTTTTTAATTTAATTAATTATAATTTTTTTTTCTATTTATTTTATTTTATTTTTTTTTAAATTTTATTAAACCAATTATTTTACATGAATTAATGTATACATTGTATTTGAGCTTCGACTTCGGAGATTACTTCCCCACCATCGAGTGTCCTTGATCATCTTTTTAGTCCTTGTTTTTAGTAAGAGGAAAAAACTAATTAAATAAAAAAACCTCTTTTCCGATTTCAATCCTATCCCAATTCCGTCTCCAATTACTTAATTAATTATTAAACCAATTATTTTACATGAATTTATGCATACATTGTTTTTGAGCTTCGATTCCGGAGATTACTTCTCCACCATCGACTGTCCTTGATCATCTTTTAGTCCTTGTTTTTAATAAGAGGAAAAAACTAATTAAAGAAAAAACGTCTTTTCCGATAATTATTCCAATTCCATTATTCTCTCCCAATAATTTCCCCATCTTGAATTACTTACTTAATTACTTTTTATTTTTTATTTTTATAAATTTTATTAAACCAATTATTTTACATTAATTAATGTATACATTGTATTTTGAGCTTCGATTCCGGAGATTACTTCTCCACCATCGAGTGTCCTTATTCATCTTTAGTCCTTGTTTTTAATAAGAGGAAAAATCTAATTAGATAAAAAAACCTCTTTTCCCATAATTATTTCAATTCCATTATTCCCCAATCAAGTCGATTGGTTTCAATCATCTCTTCCCCCATCTCTCTCTATGTCCCCACTTACTTTATTACATTTTTGAATTTTAATATATAATAATATTTGTAGTTAATTATTAGTGGGTTTTAAAATTAAAAAAAAAGAAATAATTAAAATAAAAATATAATTGAAAATAAATTTAATTATAAATTTTTATCATTGTCTCATCCACCTGTGAATAATAATTTATTTAATTAAGAGAAAAATAATTAAATTTAAGTTACCCGAAAATATAAGACCCTGACAGAGATCGGTTTGTCCCTAATCCGTGATTTTTAGGATATCGTTAAAAAAAACAAATAAATAAATATATTATTAGATTAATTTAAAATTAGCGAGAATACTTTGATTACACAATTATTTTTTTTCGCGAAAAATGGCTGTTTTTTTTTTTATTTTATTTTTTAATTTTCTCATTTACCGATGCAGGTGCCTTAATCAAATAAATTTTATAATTGAAAAAAAAAGAGGTAAGAAATTAATATGCAAATTCCAATGAGGAAAAATTCTTGATTTTTAAATAAGGTAAACTAGAAATGCTTCTTAAAAACCCAATAAGAATAATTTGGAGAATATAAAATTGGTATGCAAAATGCAGTGCTAATTTAAATGCGTGTGTGTCAGATGGGGAAAGATTTCTGGCTAAATAATTGATAGTTAGTCTAGAAGATGTAATAAAATATAATGCATTCCTGAAAAAGGCATTGGAAACTATTAATATTCAAAGTCATGAAAAGTATTTTCCATTTCAATTTGATGATTCCGTCTGTACTTGAAGAAAATAAAATTAAACTTGGATTTGTTACAGAATTGTAGCATTTATATTGAATAAATAAAATGATTGTAATTTATTTTTAACCGACTTCAAAAAAGGAAGAGGTTCTACCAATTCGACTGATTTTTTTTTGTTTTTTTTGATATCTTCGCTAATTGTGAACCGATTTTGATGATTTTTTTTCATTGGGTTCAGTGTAGTTTCCGATTGGTAAAAATATAAATTTCATTGGTATTGGACCTTTTTTGTTATGTATGTTCGCGCATAACTTATTTGTTTATGAACCGATTTGAATGATTCTTTCTGCGTTTGGATCAGTACCTATAGCTCCAAGATAGTCAAGATACCTAAATATTTATTTATTTTATGTATGTTCAGCGAGACCTTTTTGCCACGTGGACCGATTTCGATGATTATTTTTTTATTGGAAAGGGGCATCTTAGGAGTGGTCCCATATTAATTTGGTCAAGTTCTGATGATATGATCAATGATGAAATAACGTAAATCTCCAATTCTTATGAGCAAATAATCGAAATTATAATAAATTAAATCTTTTATAAAAAAAAATCTTAAAACATTCATTTAAAACCCGCAAACGTTTCGAGAGAATTTCTATATTTATGAATTTAATTTAATTTTATTATCATTTTCTGATTTATTCGCCCGACGCTTTCTCTTACGAGATACACGCAAGGCATTATATTAAGTCACTATTAATAACATCACTAAAAAGGGAAAAATAAAAATAATTTTTTAAAACAAATAAAATAATAAGAACTTAAAAATCAAATAAAATACACTAAAAGGTATAAAATAATAATCTAATTTAGTTACAACTAAACGACGAAATATTAACATGAAATCACTTTTTGAAGTCGGTGCCAAACAAACTATATAAGCGAGCGTACCCGCCAAACGTACTAAGTAAGATCCGTCGAGTTCGATTCGTAAAATGTATATGTATGGCACCGACTTTAAAAAGTAATTTCATGTTAATATTTCGTCGTTTAGTTGTAACTAAATAAGATAATAATTATTTTATACCTTTTAGTGCATTTTATTTTATTTTTGAGTTATTATTATTTTATTTGTTGCATTTAGTTTTTTTTGAAGTCGGTTTTATTTTTTTTTTCTAATATCAATTTGAAGATTCCGTCTGTACTTAAAGAAAATATAATTAAACTTGGATTTTTTACAGAATTGTAGCATTTATACTAAATAAATAAAATTATTGTAATTTTTTTTTAAATATAGAGATTTTACGGTAAACCTAACGAAATTGACTTGACAATTTCAAAGTGTTATTTAAAATATCAGTTTACAAGTATTTTAGCGCATAAGAACGAACTTTCTAAGACTTTTCTTTCTCAAGTTATCGTATCTGAATCCAGACAGAAAAAATCATGGTTGAGAGTGATTAATTCTCCACGTTTCAGACATTTTTCAATACAATGGGCAAAAACAACAATATTTGAGCATTTTTTAATTAATTCAATACTATAGACTCGTCCGGAAGGCAGGCTTAGCTTGAAAGTAATATTATTTGTAATATACTATGGGGTGGGGCTTAAAATATTTAAAATTTTCATTAAAAAAAATAAATAAATACATAAATAAAATTGAGTAAATTTAGAAAAGCTTTCCAGTTATAATTTATTCAATAATTTACTTCAAAATAAAAAATTAAAAACTAAAGTTTAAAATTAAATTAAATCGAAATAATAATAAACTTAAAATATAAAATAAATTCTTCATTCATGCCTAATTGCCTATATTATAACATTGGCTTAAAATCTTAATAAAAAATCATTAAAAAAATTATATTTCCTGCATTTATTTATGAAGCCCAAAATCGAATCAGTTCTCCCCAGAAAGCAAAAGCGAAAAGTTATATTTTTTTAAATAAAATAAATTATAGTTAAAATAAGCTGACGTGTTCTGATGTGGCCATCCGCTTGACTTTACCATACAACCTGGCCCCTCTCTTATATATAATATTTAATAAAATTATTTATAATCATGTAGGGGGGGGGTTAGTTTTTTTCATTTTTAGACCTCTGGGGTCCCACTGATTATGTATACAAAATTTGATTGAGTTTGATATAAGGGCCTAGATTTTCATTTTTTGACCCCCCCCCCATTTTGGGTTGTTAATTTTTGCATTTTTAAACTTCTGGGATCCCACGGATTATGCATACAAAATTTGGTTGAGTTTGGTACAAGGGCCTAGATTTTCATTTTTTGACCCCCCACCACATTTTGGGCGGTTAGTTTTTGCATTTTTAGATTTCTGGGGTCCCACTGATTATGTATACAAAATTTGGTTGAGTTTGCTCAAATGGCCTAGATTTTTAATTTTTAACCCAGGCTCCATCCCCTTAATTTTGGGTCGATATGCACCAAAATCTAATCAGCTCTTAATCTCCATGGACCAAAACTACGTGTGAAATTTGGTTTCGATATTCACACTAGTTTTTGAGCTAGCTCGTCCACAATAATTTGGTAACGCATGGACTCACTAACTACCTAACAGACATTTTGACAAAACAATTATTATTTAGAAAAATATAATTTTTTCGATATTCACTTATTAGGGCTTTCTTTTGTAGACCGAAATGCCATGGTTTCGCTCAATTTTTTTAATCAAAATAGTTTCAGCCGTTTTTGAGATATTTCGAAAAAAAAGAAGGAAAAAAACCACTTTTTTCATGCACGATTACAATACTTGACCATACCCCCTGTATGGTAAAGTAACAAATTAAAAAAAAATCTCTATTGTCAGTAATGCAGTAAAAAGTACAAAATAATATAATTGAGCTCTTTTATCTTAAAATGCGTGGGGCATTTCTTTATACTTAAAACATGTGGAGTGCCCCAGACTTCTTGACTTAGTTATTGGACATAAAAAAAAATACTCAAAGGGGTCTATAATTTCCAAATTTTGCCCTGCTGATTAATATTTGTATTTTTAATCTTATGGTTGCCTAGGAATTTAAAAATTTCGCCCCTCTCTCAGTTAATTTGAGATATTTTTACCATTCTGGGGGACTACGGATGATGTATACAAATTTTGGTTGAGTTTGGAACAAAGGGGGCTATAATTTCCAAATTTCGCCCCCCCCCTCCCTAGTTAATTTTTTAGCTCGATTGTTTAAAATTATTGTATTGTCACATGAATTACATATAGGTACATCCAGATTTTTAAATCGATACTATAATTAGAATTTGAGATAAAATCGACATTCTAGATCGGGTTTACAACCAACTTCTTACAAGTCAAGCTAATATAAAGCGAGTTAAAAATATGAAATTTTTTATTTACACGTCTGAAATTGAGAAGTCTGTAAAAATGACAAACTTAAATTACGTAAATATCAATAAAAATATCTAAATTTAATTTTTTTTTAACGACAAAATAATATTTCTATTACTTTATATAGGAATCTTATTTAATCGTAATAAAATGTATTTTAATATTTAATCCATTTTTGGAAGGATTAATACATGTTAAAAAAAAAAAAAAAAATGAATTCCAAACATACTAGAATAACTTTCTCACAATTTGGAATTTAGTTGTTAACATCGTCTTAACTATCGAGGTTAACATTTGTTTCCAAAAGAATTGAGGCTAAAAGAGGGGAGGAAGAGGAGGAATGGACAGGGCTGAGCAATCCTCTTTATGATTCATCGAAACAACCGAAACAACCGAAAATAAACTGCAACGGATCGTTGCTAAACTTTATCCAAATTCATTTGAAATATTAATATAGTTTTTAAGGAATTTGGTGTTGGTACTTGGTGAAACATTTTTTAAAATTATTGGATAAAAATATTTGGTAGGTTTCACATTAAGATATAAAAAAATAAAACGAATTTATTTTTAGAGAATCTTTAATCTCGATATATATATATTTCGGGTGACTAACCCATCTTCAGGAGATACAGGAAGTAACTGACCTGAATAAGTCGAAATTTGAATACAAGTCAATGGTAAAATTTATTTTTTATTTTTAAGATAACAAAAGGGTAAATATTTAAAATTAGTGGAGGGAGAAAAGGTAGGAAGTCTACTTTGGATTAATTTTGAATGGCCTTTTGAGAAAAAGGATTTCGAATTTGAATACAACTCAATGGTAAAATTTATTTTTAAGATAACAAAATGGTAAATATTTAAAATTAGTGGAGGGAGAAAAGGTAGGAAGTCTACTTTGGATTAATTTTGAATGGCCTTTTGAGAAAAGAGGATTTCGAATTTGAATACAACTCAATGGTAAAATTTATTTTTAAGATAACAAAAGGGTAAATATTTAAAATTAGTGGAGGGAGAAAAGGTAGGAAGTCTACTTTGGATTAATTTTGAATGGCCTTTTGAGAAAAGAGGATTTCGAATTTGAATACAACTCAATGGTAAAATTTATTTTTAAGATAACAAAAGGGTAAATATTTAAAATTAGTGGAGGGAGAAAAGGTAGGAAGTCTACTTTGGATTAATTTTGAATGGCCTTTTGAGAAAAGAGGATTTCGAATTTGAATACAACTCAATGGTAAAATTTATTTTTAAGATAACAAAAGGGTAAATATTTAAAATTAGTGGAGGGAGAAAAGGTAGGAAGTCTACTTTGGATTAATTTTGAATGGCCTTTTGAGAAAAGAGGATTTCGAATTTGAATACAACTCAATGGTAAAATTTATTTTTAAGATAACAAAAGGGTAAATATTTAAAATTAGTGGAGGGAGAAAAGGTAGGAAGTCTACTTTGGATTAATTTTGAATGGCCTTTTGAGAAAAGAGGATTTCGAATTTGAATACAACTCAATGGTAAAATTTATTTTTAAGATAACAAAAGGGTAAATATTTAAAATTAGTGGAGGGAGAAGTCTATTTTGTTTAATTTTGAATGGTCTTCTGAGAAATGAGAATTTACACACAAAACAAATTTGCAAATATTTAAAGAATGTAATCAATGATTGTACTTTTTTTAACTTCTAATTGATTATTTAGTATATTCGTTTTATTTGAGAGAGCTAATTTTATTTCGGTTGACTCTATAAAATCTAAACGTAAGCCCTTTCTTTCGAAATGTAACGGAACTAGGTGGCTAATAGAAGAGGTGTGTTTAATACACCCTTCTCCCTCCACTAATTTTAAATATTTACCCTTTTGTTATCTTAAAAAATAAAAAATAAATTTTACCATTCACTTGTATTCAAATTTCGACTTATTCAGGTCAGTTACTTTCTGTATCTCCTGAAGATGGGTTAGTCACCCGAAATATATATATCGAGATTAAAGATTCTCTAAAAATAAATTCGTTTTATTTTTTTATATCTTAATGTGAAACCTACCAAGTATTTTTATCCAATAATTTTAAATATTAATATGTTTATTCCTTTATTATTAATCAGATTTCACTTGCTATTTGCAGTGCATGTTGACTTTAAGTAAAAAATAATGATCGATTCTCATTTAACAGTCGAGGAATAAACATTCTACATTGGATTTTTGACGCTTCGGTTATTATTGGTTACTATTGCTCAAAACATGGAGGAATCGGCTTAAAATAAAAAATAACAATCGATTATTATCTAATACTAGAGGAATAACTTTATTGCATTCCATTTTCGATGTTTTGACTATTAATGGCAACCTCTGCTGAAAACGTGGAAGAATCGACTTAAAATCAAAAAGACTAAATTTTTTTATGGCAAACAACTCAAGCATGTCTACAGCAAAGGTAACAGACAAGAAAACAACGCTGTTGCTATGGTTACTTATAAAATTTCCTCCCAATTTTTTAGCATTTCACAGAGAGAAGCCTATCCATTCTTACTTAAGTTAGGTTAAATGAGCTATATTAAAACGATCAAATGAATAAATTTTAAAGAATTTAGAAAGGTACTATCTTACTCTAGAGTAAAGTACATTAAAATACAATTTTACTAAAAACTTTATTTAACCTTTTTTGTGGTCCCCAAGGTACTTAATTAGGATATTAAATTTCATCAAAATTGGTTAAGTCATTTTCATGATATTTAGAAAAAACTAAAAAAAGTACTGAAATAAAGTACTAATGTTTGTGGGACGATATGTACCAAAAACTAATCAGCGCTTCATTGTGTTAAGCTAATGGTAGGTTTTCAATTTCATTTCAATCGGTGCAACGGTGTGGAAAAAATCGTGGACCAAAAAAACGATAACATCCATACATCCATCCATACATACATCCATACATCCATCCGCACGCACTAAATGAAAAAATCGCACTTTTTGGCCTCTCGACGAGACCCCTTGTAATTTCTGGCAAAACCGTCACGTGCTAAAATTCAACCTAATTGAATACTACAATTTGTGACTTTAATTGAGTCCATGGGTTCCGTAGTCTTTACCTGAGGACCCTTTGAAGCTACGCTTGCCCCGAGAGCAATTACAATACTTTACCCATGCTTTGCATTGGATAAAGTAAAAAAAAAAATTATTTATATTATATTATATTTTATTCAACTATGGTAACAAGATTGAAGTAATTTTTGGAGAGGGACTGATAAGTGAAATTGAGTGGATATTGATGAGGCAGTCCAAAAAAAGAAGATGATAATTCATATATTATCTTTTTATTCATAAACCGACGTTTCGGAGGCTATTCCCTCCTTTTTCAGGGTTTTCAAAGTCCGTGAAGGAAATCCAATGGGACATTTCCTTCACGGACTTTTCAAAACTCTGAAGAAGGAGGAGAATAGCCTCCGAAACGTCGGTTTATGAATAAAAAGATAATATATGAATTATCATCTTCTTTTTTGGACTGCCTCATCAATATTCACACAACTATAGTCACTTTTGTAAAATTTCTGAATGTCAATTCTAGAGATCTAGAAATTATTTATTTATTATTTAAAAATAATAAATGAATAAAAATAAAATTGAGCAGCCAGCTGGATTCGAACCGGTGGTCTTTCTTCTTTATCGGAAGAATGTGTTTAGCATCTATTTTCATTTAATTTCATTCATATTAGCCGAAATGTATCGTGATTGATGGTTTTTTTAATTTCGGTTTCACTTTCTATCCTTCTCCATAGTTTTAATCAAATCTGCATTCTTCTTCGGATGATATTATGCGTGGCCTAAAATTTAAAAATCCAAGACGTGTAATAAATCCCTAAAAATGTCAAAAACCTGAATCATAGTTTAAAGGTTATTTTAACGCAAATCCAAAAAATTTGGATTACCCACTGTCCGAATTATTTTATTGTATTGTGATTACCCAGGTAACACACAATCATCCTCAGAATATTCTATTTAAGAAGATTTAAATGTCCTTAGAATATCCTTAGAATATTCTTAGGATATTGTGGTTACCTGGGTAGCCTACAGTTGTGGATGTCGTTTTCACTTTCTCCGAATAATTTTCGACAATAACGCGAGAATTATGTTAGCATTTTAGCACAACACCAAGATTTAATATCCAATGTTTTTTTTGTTTTTCCGGTTTATAATAATTTTTAAGCTCAATTCATAAAACTTCCTTACTAAGCTTGCTAACCCAGGTAACCACAATATCCTCAGAATATTCTAAGGATATTCTAAGGACATTTAAATCTTCTTAGAATATTCTGAGGATATTGTGTGTTACCTGGGAACGTGATTGGTGTATAAAAATTTGGATTATCTGTACTGTCAGAATTATTTTAATGCATTGGGATTAGTCTTCAGTTTTGGATGTCGGTTTCACTTTCAGCCGATAATTCTCAACTATAAATCATGAATTCTGTTAGTATTTTAGCACACCAAGGTTTAATATCCAAAGTATGTTTGTTTTTTCTGTTTCACCTTTAAATTAATCATTTTAAAATAAATAATGTTCAAATTCTAAAACTTTAAATTTACTACTTTTGTAATTATTTTATTGTATCGTAATTACTGTACTATTAGATTTTGCTTTCATTTACCATTTCGACAGATAGATCTTGTCAATAAGAATTGAATTCGGACGGCGTTAACCTCTTTATTTTAATGGTTTTATTGAAATTTTAAGCCGATGTTATGATAAAGGCATAAACAAATAAACTAATCATTTTTTTCATAATTAGTTTATTTATTAATCAATCGTGAATAATTCAATTTCGCCTTCAATTCCACCCGCTAGCTCTCAACAATATAAGCATTGTTGGATTACTATAGCATTCAATAGCCACCGTAATACCAAGTGTTTTTATTCCTTTTCAATATGCAAATATAACAACTAATATTTTCCTCTTGTTAACACTAAAAACAATCAAAAATTCCTTCAAATATTACTCTAAATTACATGAACAAAATTTGGATTACCTACTGTCGTAATTATTTTATTGTATTGGGATTAGCCTACAGTTTTTAGACAGTCGTTTTCAATTTCACCGGATAATTCTCGACAATAACGCTTGAATTATGTTAGTATTTTAACACACCAAGATTTAAAATCCAAGCTATGTTTGTTTTTCCGGTTTCACACTTAAATTAACAATATTAAAATTAATAATGTTCAAATTCTAAAACTTTAAATTTACTACTTTTATTGAATCGTATCTACTTTTAGATTTCGTTTTCATTTTAGATTTCCACAGTTAGATCTTGTCAATAACAATTGAATTTGGTGTGCGTTAACTACTTTTTTTACTTTATCCAATGCAAAGCATGGGTGGAGTATTGTAATCGCTCTCGGGGCAAGCGTGGCTTCAAAGGGTCCTCAGGTAAAGACTACGGAACCCATGGATTCAATTAAAGTCACAAATTGTAGTATTCAATTAGGTTGAATTTTAGCACGTGACGGTTTTGCCAAAAATTACATGGGGTCTCGTCGAGAG
The DNA here is from genome assembly GCA_024734495.1 of Forficula auricularia. Lineage (NCBI taxonomy): Eukaryota > Metazoa > Arthropoda > Insecta > Dermaptera > Forficulidae > Forficula > Forficula auricularia. The sequence goes on along the minus strand of JALMQS010000140.1, from coordinate 3,768,536 downwards.
GCCAAAAAGTGCGATTTTTTCATTTAGTGCGTGCGGGCGGATGGATGTATGTATGGATGGATGTTATCGTTTTTTTGGCCCACGATTTTTTCCACACCGTTGCACCGATTGAAATGAAATTAAAAACCTAGCATTCTTTTAACAAAATGAAGCGCTGATTAGTTTTTGGTACATATCGGCCGACAAACATTAGTACTTTATTTAAGTACTTTTTTAGTTTTTTCTAAATATCTTGAAAATGAGTTAACCAATTTTTATGAAATTTAATATCCTAATTAAGTACCTTGGGGACCACAAAAAAGGTTAAATAAAGTTTTTTGTAAAATTATATTTTAAAGTACTTTACTCAAGAACATATTAATATTTCAAATGAATTTGGATAAAGTTTGGCAACGATCCGTTGCAGTTTATTTAATGGTTTTATTGAGATTTTAAGCCGATGTTATGATAAAGGCATTTCGTTTTCAATTTTAGTTCTCATTAATATATGCATTGTTGGATTACTATAGCATTCAACCACACTGAATACCAACTTTTCAACCTGGAATTATAACTATATTTACCCCTTGTTAACACTAAAAACAATCAAAAATTCGTTCAATTATTACTAAATTACACTTAAATTGATAAAAATAAATGATTGTTAAGCTCAATTCTTAAAACTTCTTTACTAAGCTTGATGTTGGATTCTCAGCTATTATAACATGATTGGTGTATTTATAGATTTCACACCTTTTTCCGGTGTTTAAATAAAAAGTCATCTAAAAACACCATAACAGAATCAGCGTTTATAACTCTACTACGGTCCATTGTTAGGTTTACGGATTATTTGTTGTGCAGTGTAATTTTGCAAAATGCATAACCTTTTAGGTCGTAACGAGAGACGCGGCTGCTGGGCATTTTGATCCCAAGTTGTCATTTACTTTCGCTAGGGGGTGTGCGCGGGCCGAGGGGAATCCCGTCTCGCGAGGCGCCGCTTCCCTGAATGAACCCGGAATTAAAAATAGCCAGGATACGAGGGGCGGCCCCTTCCAGGGGGGGGGGCGGGCCCCCTTGGTGAAAGTCCTGGTGAGGCGAGCGCGGGCCCCCTCGCCGTTCAGTTGGTGCCCTACTTTGCCGGCCGTCGATCGGGGACTTTACGCTCAGTGTCTGTTTTGTTGTCAGCAGTGATAGTGCAAGATTACTGCAAGAGTTTTCTAGTGCCTGGCGTTATCGTTGTTTCCCGCCCGAGAGCAGACACCGGGTTAACTTCCTACACGGCGCGTCCCACAGATAATGACGCATGGAGCAAGGTCTGTACTCACACGACCACCTGTTGTTGTCTCTGAAATAAAACCACGTGCTACTCTCGCATTCAAAATTCACCCGCCCGCCTGACAGCTAAACGCAAAACTCCAAGTTTCCGGGGTGAATCATCATTCACACATTCTCTACGATAACATGATACGTAAAGACGCAAATTCTCGTCTATTATCTCTATTTATAAAACAGGAGTTTGTAAACCGAGATCACATTCAATAAACAACCGCATAAAACTAGAAAAAAATACGTTTCTTATAATCGGAGCAATTAACCATTCAGAATACGCAAACACTGCTATTTAGTAGATTATTTCACTTTCTCTTTCATCCCATATTCCAAAACAACTATGGTTAACCTGATTTAGCATATCACCCTAAAATTTAAACAGTGATCCCCATTATTTTGAAATCAATAACAGTTTCGGTTTCATTTCAGAAGAAGTTGACTTGATTTACTACACCACCCTAAAATTATTATATTGATTCCGCCGGAAACTTAACAAGAACAAAACCCCTCAATAAAAGTATAATCACACATCAAAGAATTTAAATAAATAATTTCCGGCTATTTTGACGTAAGTTCTAAAACTTCAAAACAGCTTCTGTTGGATCCCCATATCGAGATTATTTTATTATACCGAGATTAATCTACTTTTCTATTTCGTTTTATTTGATTTACTACACATCACACCAAAATTATTATATTGATCCCCCTGAAACTTATCAAGAACAAAATCCCATAAATCACATATCAAGAATTTAAATAAATAATTTCCTGTTATTTCGACGTAAATCCAAAAACTTGCTGGATCCCCAAATCGGGATTATTTTATTGTATCAAGATTAATGTACTTTTCGATTTCGTTTCACTTGATTTAGTATATCACTCCAAAATTATTACACTGATCATCCGGAGATTTATAAATAACAAGATCCCTTATTAAAAGTCCAATTACACATCAAAGAATTACAATAAATAATTTCCGGATATTTAGACTTAAATTCCAAAACTTCAAATTAACCCAAAGTCTTAATTGTTTTAGTGTATCGAAATTAGGGTACTTTTCTTTTTGGTCTTATTTGATTTAGTACATCACCCCAAAATTATAACACTGATCACCCAAGGACTTATAAATAACAAGATCACTTAACTCAAGTCACAATTACATATCAAAAAATTAAAATAAATAATTTCTGGATACTATCTATGTCTTAAATCCCAAAACCCCAAGTGGGAATTGTTTTATTGTATCTAGATTAGTGTACTTCCCAAAATTATCACAGTGATCGTCCAGAAACTTATCAAGAACATGATCCCTCAATAAAAGTTGAATTATACATCAAAGAACTAAAATAAATAGTTTCCGGTTATTTTGACGTATATCCCAAAACTTCAAATCAGCTTTTGCTCTGGATTCACAAGTCAGGATAATTTTATTTTATCGAGATTAGTTTTTTCATCTTAAATGTAGGTAGCATTTTTACAAGTTTGAATAAAACGGAAATTTTAACATTCCAAGACTTGCTTTAATCAGTAATCAGTAAAAAAATCAAAATCCCACAATTGCACTTCAAATCAATTTCGATTATTTTAAACTCAAATCCTTAAGTGTATAGGTATGTTTGGAATTTGGTTTCACTTTCACCCGATAATTCTCAACAATATCGATAGCATTTTAGCGCACCAAGATACAATACGCAATGTTTATTTGTTTTCCGGTTTCACCCTTAAATTACCATTACAATCAAAAACATTATACAATAACACAACAATTGTCGATTATTTTAACCTCAGATCCTAAAATTACATGCAATTTTGCTGAATTTCGGGTTGAAATGTATCGTGATTCGAGGGTTTTTGAATTTCGATTTCACTTTCTATCCTTCGTCATAGTTTTAATCAAATCTTCATCCTTCTTTGGAGCAGTATGTGTTGCCTGAAATTTATAAATAAGATGTGTAATCAATCCCTAAAAATGTCAAAAACCTGAATCATAGTTCAAAGGTTATTTTAATCCAAATCCTAAAAGTTTGGATTACCCACTGTCCGAATTATTTAATTGTATTGGGATTTGCCTACAGTTGTGGATATCTTTTTCACTTTCACCCGATAATTCTCAACAATAACGCATGAATTCTGTTAGTATTTTAGCACACCAAGATTTTATATCCAAAGTATGTTTGTTTTTCCCGTTTCATACTTAAATTAACAATATTGAAATGGATAATGTTCAAATACTAAAACTTTAAATTTACAACTTTTGGAATACTTTTATTGTGTGGTAATTAGTGTACTTATAGATTTCGGTTTCATTTTCGATTTCGACAGCTAGATCTTGTCAATAACAATTGAATTCGGACGGTGTTAACCACTTTTTTTTTAATAGTTTTATTGAGATTTTAAGCCGATGTTATGATAAAGACATTAACTAATGATTTATTATTGTATCATATATAATTCAAATTCGTTTTCAATTTTACCCGCTAGCTCTCATCAATATATGCATTGTTGGATTAATATAACATTCAAGCACACTGAACGAGGGGTGATCCGCGATTGGAAGTAGGTGTACACCTCTTTGGAAGTACTTGGAAATATTTGGAAGTACAAGTGGAAGTAGGTGTACAGCATATTAGGTCGCGGTTCACCCCTCGACACTGAATAGTCACAGTAATACCAACTTTTCAACCTGTAATTATAACTATATTTACCTCTTGTTAACACTAAAAACAATCAAAATTTTTGGATTATTTTAACTTCTAAAAGTCTGGATTACCTCTACTGCTCTAATTAACATATTTTATTGTATTGGGATTAGTCTACAGTATTGGATCTTAATTTCACTTTCACCCGATAATAACGCTTGGTTTTTTATAGGATTTTAGCACACCAAAATTTATGATCCAAAATACCTATATATTTGTTTTAAGTTATTTGTTAAAGTCAAGTGGATGGCCACATCAGAATAAGTCAGCTTTTTTTAATAGTTTTATTGAGATTTTAAGCCGATGTTATGATAAAGGCATAAACTAATGATTTATTATTGTATCGCATATAATTCAAATTCGTTTTCAATTTCCCCCGCTAGTTCTCATCAATATATGCATTGTTGGATTACTATAGCATTCAACCACACCACCGTAATACCAACTTTTCAACCTGTAATTATAACTGTATTTACCACTTCTTAACACTAAAAACGTTTTCACTTTCACCCGATAATTCTCAACAATAACGCGTGAATTATGTTAGTATTTTAGCACACCAAGATTTAATATCCAATGTTTGTTTGTTTTTATCGGTTTCATACTTAAATTAACAATATTAAAATGAATAATGTTCAAATTCTAAAACTTTAAATTTACTACTTTTTGGAATTATTTCATTGTAGCGTAATTAGTGTACTTTTAGATTTCTGTTTTATTTACAATTTCGACAGTAAGATCTTGTCAATAACATTTGAATTCGGACCGCGTTAACCACTTTTTACTTTACCATACAGGGTATGGTCAAGTATTGTAATCGTGCATGAAAAAAGTGTTTTTTTTCCCTTCTTTTTTTCGAAATATCTCAAAAACGGCTGAAACTATTTTGATTAAAAAAATTGAGCGAAACCAAGGCATTTTGTTCTACAAAAAAGCTCTAAAAAGTGAACATTGAAAAATTATATTTTTCGAGATAATAATTGTTTTGTCTGTTAGTCTGGTTGTCTGTGTTATTACCAAATTTTTGTGGACGAGCTAGCTCAAAAACTAGTGTGAATATCGAAACCAAATTTCACACGTAGTTTTGGTTCATTGAGATTAAGAGCTGATTAGATTTTGGTGCATATCGACCCAAAATTAAGGGGGGTAAAAATTAAAAATCTATGCCATTTGAGCAAACTCAACCAAATTTTGTATACATAGTCAGTGGACCCCCGAAGTCTAAAAATGCAAAAACATACGCCCAAAATGGGGGGGGGGGTGTAGGGTCAAAAATTTAAAATCTGGGCCATTTGAGCAAACTCAACCAAATTTTGTATACATAATCAGTGGACCCCCGAAGTCTAAAAATGCAAAAAACATACCGCCCAAAATGGGGGGGGGGTGTAGGGTCAAAAATTAAAAATCTGGGCCATTTGAGCAAACTCAACCAAATTTTGTATACATAATCAGTGGACCCCCGAAGTCTAAAAATGCAAAAACATACCGCCCAAAATGGGGGGGGTGTAGGGTCAAAAATTAAAAATCTAGGCCATTTGAGCAAACTCAATCAAATTTTGTATACATAATCAGTGGACCCCCGAAGTCTAAAAATGCAAAAACATACCGCCCAAAATGGGGGGGGGGGTGTAGGGTCAAAAATTAAAAATCTGGGCCATTTGAGCAAACTCAACCAAATTTTGTATACATAATCAGTGGACCCCCAGAAGTCTAAAAATGCAAAAAGTAACCCCCCTACATGTTTATAAATAATTTTAGGGGCCAGGTTGTATGGTAAAGTCAAGTGGATGGCCATATCAGAACACGTCAGCTTATTTTTAATGGTTTTATTGAGATTTTAAGCCGATGTTATGATAAAGGCATAAACAATTAAACTAATCATTTTTTTCATAATTAGTTCAAATGTGAATAATTGAATTCCCCCCGCTAGTTATCATCAATATATGCATTGTTGGATTACTAAACCATACAAGCACACTGAACAGCCACCGTAATACCAACTTTTCAACCTGGAATTATAACTATATTTACCCCTTGTTAACACTAAAAACAATAAAAAATTCCTTTAAATATTACACTATTTTACACTTTAATGAATAAAAATAAATAATTTTTAAACTCAGCAATTCTTAAAACTTCCTTACTAAGCTTGCTGCTGGATTCCCAGCTATTACTTATAACGTGATTGGTGTATTTATAGACCATTCGTTTTCCCTTTCTATTCAGCCTCTTAAGAGTTAGTTCTCTATATCCATCCTGTCGATGCTGATATCATTTTTGAACATTCATCAAAATGTGCAATTATCACACACTTTACTGTGATATTTTTTCCTGTTTTGATAAAAACCTGAATGAAAACTCGGAATCACTGAGGCTATCCAATAAAAAATCGAAAGTGAAACATACAGAAACAGTTAATACACAATATCCTCAAAATTATCTAAGTATAGTGTGAAAATTGATATTTTTTATTAAAATTAAATTAAAAATAGAAACAAAGAGGCTGTCCTCTGCTTGATGCAAGTAAACATATCGACACCAATATATTCGTAAATGATATATATATATATATTAACTAACTGACGCCCGGGTCTTCGGCCCGGCGTCACCTAGCCCCTGGCGGGGAGCGTCTTGTTTATGGTTAAAATTTATATAGATAATAGCTGACCCGACCACATGTTGATTAAATATTTAAATATATTTAAAAAATAATAATATTTAGTTTTGAAAATAAATTGAAAATGCAAATAATTATAGAATAGGTATTAAAACAGTAAATGAATTATACTTATGGAAAGTGGTGTAGGTTTTAGGTGAAACATGATGTTAGTTAATAGAGTAAAGGGTGTGTAGTTTCACTGTGAAACTACACACCCTTTACTCTATTAACTACATGAATTATATATTACTTGTCAAAATTGTTCCCTTTACCAAAAATAATATTAAGTTGAAAGATTTCCAAAAAGCTATTATCGGCCATCTTGTTTGTTTGCTTTTACCTCCCAGAGAGGCGCTGACGTTGTTTCCTCGAAAAATATTTTGCATGCACAGATGTGATATCTATAAAAACACTATATATAAAAACATTCGTGTATTTGAATGGAATGTTGTGTGAAAATTTCAAAGAAATCGGTGAAGAACTTTCAGAGATCCTTCAACGTATCACTTAAGCGTAACAGTACATTTTTATTTATATAGATTTATTTGTTTGAGACTATAGTTACTCCGTGAAAAACAATATTTATAATTAAAAAAAGACTGATGATGAAGATCAAGTCTTCGAAACTATAGTCTTAAACAAATAAATAATATGTATATACAGATATATAATTTCGATATATATGTGTGTATGTTTATTTGCATAAAGCAGAGGACAACCTCTTTGTTACTCTTTGTGAATCAACAACTCTGCTACTCTCGGAAAAACAAAAAATATCAGTGGGATGGAGGGGCTGGAGGGGCCAACCCAGGCCTTCAGGGGATGCACTTTTTTGGTGTAACTCCTTCTCTCATCATTTTCATTAAAAATAAAATTAATTAGAATTCTGTTCAAAAATGTAGAAAATATTTATTATTTTGATTGGTTTTATTGAGATTTTAAGCCGTTGTTATGATAAAAGCATAAACAAATCAACTTTTAAAAGTAAATAAGCATTTTATTAAAATATGCGTTTTGTCAATTAAATCAACATATATATGTGTATGCAATAACATTGAATAATAAAACAAATACATATCCTGCTCTATATTTTTTCCTGTTTTGATAAAAACCTGAATGAAAACTCATCTGAATCGATAAATAAAAAAAAAAAAAAATTAAAATTCCCTAAGAATATCTATTTTTTTTTTTTTTATTCAACTAGATATTGGAATACTTAAAAGTGACTTAATTTTTAAATTATTTTTAAATCGAAAGGTTTTTAGTCACAAACTAATAAAAGACAATCATTTTTTTAATTATTATTATTATTTATTTTATTAATTCACTAAACAGTTTCGGTCACCCCTGGTGGACCATCTTCGAAATTTACTACTGAAGATCGTCAAACAGTGATGACCGAAACTGCTTAGTGAATTAACAAAATAAATAATAATAATAATAATTAAATAAAATTATTGTCTTTTATTAGTTTGTGACTAAAAATACCTTTCAATCTAAAAATAATAGGTATTAGAAATCTATCTTCTATCTTTATAACTTTCTGTTTCGAAAATCCAGAAAATGTTGATTTTTTCGAATAGTTTTATTGAGATTTTAAGCCGTTGTTATGATAAAATCTTTTTTTTTTAATATACTTTTTCTCAATAAAATTAACACCATTAAATTAATACAATATATATTTTTCCGGTAAAAAAAAAACTGAATGAAAACTCATCTGAATAAAAAAATAAAAATAAATAAATAAATAATACGAAACTGAAAACATTAATAAAAATTAAAATTCCCTAAGAATATTGTGAAAAATTAATTTTTTTTTTTTTTTTTTATTCAACTAATTAGAATTCGTACCTTTAGAACATTCTGTTCCAAAAATCCAGAAAATGTTGATTTTTTCGAATAGTTTTATTGAGATTTTAAGCCGTTGTTATGATAAAATGATTTTCTTTTTTAATATACTTTTTCTCAATAAAATTAACATCATTAAATTAATACAATATATATTTTTAGGGTAAAAAAAAAAAAAAAAAACTGAATGAAAACTCATCTGAATTAAAAAATAAAAATAAATAAATAAATAAAACGAAACTGAAAACATTAATAAAAATTAAAATTCCCTAAGAATATTGTGAAAAATTAATTTTTTTTTTTTATTCAACTAATTAGAATTCGTACCTTTAGAACTTTCTGTTCCAAATATCCAGAAAATGTTGATTTTTTTGAATAGTTTTATTGAGATTTTAAGCCGTTGTTATGATAAAATGATTTTTTTTTTAATATACTTTTTCTCAATAAAATTAACACCATTAAATTAATACAATATATAATCGTATATATGCAATAATTGCTATATATTTTTTTCCGGTTTCTATAAAAAAAAAACCTGAATGAAAACTCATCTGAATTAAAAAAATAAATAAATAAATAAAACGGAACTGAAATCATTAATAAAAATTAAAATTCCCCTACTATAAAATTGATATTTTTTTAAGTATAAAAAATTGTTCTTTGAACCCTTCTCCAATCTACTTAATTAAAAAAAATATATTTGGACTGAGAGCGTACCGAGTAAAAATAATACAGTATATATAAATTGTACCCAACCACCAATATGCCACATTTCCTATCATTTAGCTTAATTGAATAGATCAAAGAACGATTCATCAAAAATTGACATCAAATAAATTATTAATGGGGCAAAAAAATCATATAAAATAATAACTAAATGTGAAAAGTATTTTCATCTCAAAAGGAAGAAGCATCAGCCAATAAACTAGATAGGTATATATAATCGCATTACTCTAATTACTTGGTATATATACGTATATTTTCCCTTCAAACTCAGATTACTATTATTTTAAATCATAATATATAGAATAGACCTGATTAATTTGCAGCAACGCTGACGTAATGCTGCCGACAGGGAGCGCTAATGCCGTCGGTATATTTGAGGCAAATTTGAAATATAATCGTAATTTGGACTCGAATTTTGAAATGAAAGACTACAATTGATTTTAAATTAAGAAACATTAAATATATTGATAATTATTTCTCCTCCCCGCTCCCCTCACCACTAAAAAATTAAATATTCAATTTGCTTTACTTTGTGCACCAGAAGAAGAAATTAATCACATCTTATTTGATTTATATTTTATATATTATTTGTTTATTTTTTAATAATTTTCCACTTTTTAATAATTTTTTAAAAATCTAAATTTTGTTATTCTTATTTTTTGATTTTTACAAAATTGAACGACTTGAGACACGCATGCCCATATGAGTTTCTCATGGCAATACTGGAGGGAGCCTGTCATGCAAACAACACCTGATCTCTTTTAAATATTTGAAGCCTTGTATCGATTATCGATCCCAAATTTTAAAAAAAATGATATAATATAATTCTCCTCCTCACACGATCCCACTTATTTAAATAAATCTATTTCCACACAAAAAATATCACAATGCAGTAGATTATAGAAAAAAAACACTCCCAGATTCATATCTAGAGCCTCATTTCTGTAGCCATGTCAGGACGAAAATGAGGCGAAACTTTTAAGAGACTATGTATTTTAGGGAGTTTACAGGTATTCACTTGGAGTGTGGTTTTTTAAGAGGAATAAAATTTTTGGACCGAGACGCTGCCCGCCAGGGCACAAGGTCGGAGGGCCGAGCTTCGGAGCGCCCTCGAAGCTCGTCTTATAAAATGAGCTTTATTAATTTATTATTTTTTCAAAGCAAAAATAGACAAATAACTTCTTCATTTAGTTGGTTAGTTAGTAGAATGAAATTGATATTCGAATAAATTATTTTATAGAAAAGTACCTTTAATTAATTAAAATGGCAAATTCTAATATATAATAATATTGGTAATGATCTATTAGTGGAATTTAAAATTAAAAATCCAATTAACTAATAAAAGGAAATTGAATTTTGACATCTGTAATTAATAATAATAGAGGCGACTGTGGGTCAGTGGCTAGAGTGTTGGGTCGCTGACTCGAAGATCGCTGGTTCGAGACCGAGTCTCGGCAGATAGATATTTGCAGTCGCCTCCTCTTGGAAAGTAATGGCAACCTACCAAGAGTATAATTGCCTAGTAACCTCTCCAAATTAGCCGTTCGGAACCGGCGTTAATAAGTAGGTCCCGTATATCTGTGTAAAACAACTAAACACACTCGGCACAGGTATATGTGGAGAGGCGCCGACACCCGTTTCGGGTATGGCATTCGAAGAAGAATTAATAATAACACACTGACTTGCCTATTGTCTGGTCCCACAGTTTCCACTGAGGAAGAGATGCCGAAAGCGCTCTCGAAATATTTGGATTAACCATTTGAATAATAAAATAAATTACTGGAAAGAAGTAATTCAATTTATTTATCCTTTAACAATAAAAATTTAATATATCCAGTACATACCAAGCCTGCAAAATTCTTATCATTATTATTATTATTAATATTATTTTTTTAATTGGCTTGAACCCCTCACTCATTTCAAGCAAGACTGCGTAGCCTAAAGCTAATGTCTGTCTGTCTGTCTGTCTGTCTGTCCATCTATCCGCAGCCGCAATCCCGTTATCCCCTTTTCCTCCTTTTCCTCCTCCTCTTCGTCTCTTCTTTAAACCCACACGTGATAATATCCTCCATCTCCTCTTCCGCATCCCCCCCCCCCCTACACACACACACACACACCTATTATTCTAACGCATGCGGATGACACACACACACACACACAAAGACAAACAGACAGACAACCAGACATGGCCAATTTGTCAATCGGTCCAACACCTACTACTACTACTACTACTACAATATATATACACCTATAGATATGCAAATCAATCAACATCAACATTCCGTTATAGAGTACAAGCAAAATTCATCTGGGTTAACGAAACGGATCGATTTTGATTTATTTTGATTATTTATTATTTAACTTTTTGTTTTCGTGCATTGAACTCGTTAACCGATTAAAGAGACAAATAAATAAATAAATAAACTAAATAAAATACCTTTGAAGTGGAGAGGGAGTAGGATGAGCCCCCCGTGGACCATGTCGTCTACTTTTGTATAATTAAGTCTTCAATTAAAAAAAAAAAAAATTCTAAAATATATTAAATATTAATTTGTTGTTCACTATTTAAACTGTTAAAATTTATTTATTTATATACCAAGTTGCAAAGCCCGCCTTTGGAGAACCGTCGCTCAACATCACTCCGCGAGACAAGAGTCCAATTGTTGTGAACATTTCAGAATATCCCCGAAGTTTCTAGAAGCTTCCGGAAAGTCTATGGTAGAAGAGTTAAGAGGACGGAGCCATAAATGGGTTAACCGGACAAACCAAGAGACTCCTTACTGCTTTATTATATAGTATTGATCTTTTTCTTATCAAAGCCGTAGCGAGAAAACTTTTTTTTTGGGGGGGGGGGTCAATTTACCCACCGAGGGATTATGGGACTATACTCTCAGGAGTAGGAGACAGAAATATTATTTTTATTAAATTTTTATTGAATGTTTTATTTTTATCCTACAAAATTTCGACATTTACTTCAACATTTCGTGGGGAGGGTTAACACGCCCCCCCCAAAGCTATGGCTACAGCCATATACCTAATGATATCTAATATAATATTTAAAAAATATTCATTTTTTTTTTAAGTTTTTAAATTCTACTCTGTTGTTACATATTTTATTTTGTTAGCCCCCCCCTCTGAAAAAAAATTCAAACTCCGGCTTCTATGTATATAAATAGTTATTTAAAATAAAACTATGAAAAAATTCTACAAATTCCCGCCTGCTTTCTTTAACAATGAGAAATATAAGAACGAATTTGATATTCAAAGTAGGTATTTTAGAAAATCACACATATTCAACTCCATAAAAAGTATTAAATATAATAAATAAAAGATTCACGGGTTTTTGGACAATTTTTTTATTAGTTAAATTTTCTTCTCATTAATATATCAAAGAATCATTGATACGTCAACGAGAATTATTTTGACCGCGCTGATTTGAAAAATATATTTTTATCTCGCGAGACTACTGCGGATTATGCTATTGGAGTCTGCGGAGTATTAAGTCTGGTCTCTTTTTCTCTCTTGGTCCAGACTTAATACTCCGCAGACTCCAATAGCATAATCCGCAGTAGTCTCGCGAGATAAAAATATCTTTTTCAAATCAGCGCGGTCAAAATAATTCTCGTTGACGTATCAATTATTCTTTGATATATTAATGAGAAAAAAATTTATTTAATATCATTATTTCAAGTTAGAAATATATAAGTTCAAATATTATTTTCACTCAATATTTGACAAAAATTCCCTACATTAGATTCGCGATTGAATCAAATGTAGAAAACAATGGGTTTTTTATTAATGTTAAATATCAATTTTCATACGACGTTTCGTCCTTTTCAGAACTTTTTCAAGCATGTACCTACTCAATTACTTAAAACATTAATCGTTGATAAAATAGCAAAACAATCAAGACAATCAATAAATAAATTAAACCAATAAATAATGTATTCATAATATTCATCCTATAACTTTTTTAGACGACGATCATGCCTGGACTTGATTTCTGACATATACTCGGATGAATTACTTTGTATATTTGTTTTATTTATTTATTTGTTTGTTTTATTCTGTTTATTTGTTTATTTATTGTTTTATTTTTTTAAATCATGACTTTCATCAAGCGCTCATCGTAGGGCCTATGATGAGAAAAAAGACTAACACTAACAAGTTAGCACAAGCAATTTACAAAAAATATTAATAAAAAAAATTGCCCAAAAACCCCTGAATCTTTTATTTATTATTGAAATGGACATGAACCAACTAAAATAAAATATAATCAATTTTTTAGAGGAAAATTAACAAAAATACTAAGTGTTATATTAAACTATCAATAGAGACGTTTCGCTAGAATAAATCAGCGAAAACCTTGAAAATTTAGTAAAATCACACATAATTAATTATAATTATTTATTTATCACGAATATATTATACAATAAAACTACGACGTTTCGAACGACATATTACTTAGTTTTTTGTTTTCATTTTCCTCTAAAAAAAATTGATATATTTTAAAAGATATTATCTACTCTTATTAAACGAGCAAAAATTGTATATCAATTAGTAAATATATATATATATCCGGTCGGTTTCTCGAAAACGGCTCTAACGATTTGGATGAAATTCACGGGTTAGGAGGGTTTTGTGTTGGACATTCGATCTGTCACGTTCTCATCTTCGGCTAAGTTGTTTTTGATGGTTTTTTGTTAATTGAAATAATTATTCACAGGTGGTTGTCTATATAAAAATGTTTATTTACATTTTTATTCAATTTCCTTTTAATAAATAATTGGTTTTTTAATTTTATATCCCATAATAAGATCATTATAATTATTTTTATATATAAAAAATTGGGCAATTTAATTGATTGGATCGGGGATGAGGGAGGATAAACCAATCGACTTGATTGGGGAATAATGGAATTGAAATAATTATCGGAAAAGAGGTTTTTTTTATCTAATTAAGAGATTTTTCCTCTTATTAAAAACAAGGACTAAAGATGATCAAGGACACTCGAGGGTGGAGAAGTAATCTCCGGAATCGAAGCAAAAATACAATGTATACATTAATTAATGTAAAATAATTGGTTTAATACAATTTATAAAAAAAAAATTTAATTAATTAAAAATCGAGTTTTAAATCCCACAAATATTAATTTGAAAATTTAATTGAAGAACTCTAAAATTGTTATTTAATTAAAAAAATAATAATTATACCGTATTTATTTATATAGCTATACTAGCTGCAAGGCCCGCCTTCGTCGGCCCTCTTGCTAGCCAGGGAGCACGCCCCCTGGACCCCAGAGCTCGAACACCCCCCCCCCCGCACCAATTATATACCTATATACACATAATCGGTGAGCCACAGAAGGCTCGAAATGCAAAAACTGGGTGCGTGGGCGGGGCGGGGGTAGATGAGGGGGTGCAGGAGGTGGGTTGCAGTGGTGGGCAGAGGTACGGGGTTTCAGTGCTAGAGTGGGGGTGTAGGTGTGGGGTGGGTAGGCGGGTGCAGGAGGTGGGGTGAATTGGTGGTGGTCCGGGGGGCGAGGGGGGTTTCGGAGATTAATATATAGCTATTAACTGAAGCAAAAATTTACCGAGCATCGCTCGGTGGCCAGGTACTTATAATTATGTTAGGAATGAATGGATCATGAGTAAGGGCTGCCAACCCTCCCGGAATTTGCCACTAAAATTTGAAAGGGTAAAATTTTTTTTGTTTTATGTTCTTTGCCAAGATTGTTAAATTATGCAATGTGTTATATACATTATTTATTAGTTATTTTTTCCCAATAAAAAAAATATATATATATTTTCTGACAATTTTTTTTTCCTCTAGCCTCCTGAATTTCCATCTACAAAGTTGGCAACCCTATATAAAAGAGGAAACTGGATTTATTATTATTATTTTTTATTTTCAATCCCGGAAGTTAGTTAGTTTTTTTTTTCGGGTTGGGTGGCGCCGTGTGTGTATTCTCTGCGATATCTCTACTTACACACATCACGTGACTTACTTAAGTCTGCCTGGCTGCCTTCCTGAGCTGAGACGCAGCAGCCTTCAAGTGGCCTTAGTACTTTTATTCACTGCGCATAACACATAACACACTCTCATATATACGTACATATCCATAAAACATGCAATAATAACAAAAGATATTGTCAGATATACCATATAAACACTCGACGTTTTTAAGATGAGGTGGAAAATATTGCAAAACCAACTAATAATATTAGTAATAACAGCAAAACAAAACGAAACTATAAGTATGGGAAATAATACTCAATTTTCCGGGTCGGGCCTTGCAAAAAATGACTTATTATACTGCAAAAATTATTTATATTAACCATTAATTTATTTATCTGTTATACAAAGCTTGTGTTTTTATACATATTCCAATACGAAGGGTGAACCGCGACCTAATATGCTGTACACCTACTTCCACTTCTACTTCCAAATATTTCCAAGTACCTAATTCCAAATATTTCCAAATATTTCCAAATATTTCCAAGTTACTTCCAAATATTCGCAAGTACTTTCAAATATTTCCAAGTACTTCCAAATATTTCCAAGTACTTCCAAATATTCGCAAGTACTTTCAAATATTTCCAAGTACTTCCAAATATTTCCAAGTACTTCCAAATATTCGCAAGTACTTTCAAATATTTCCAAGTACTTCCAAATATTTCCAAGTACTTCAAATATTTCCAAGTACTTCCAAATATTCCAAGTACTTCCAAATATTCGCAAGTACTTTCAAATATTTCCAAGTACTTCCAAATATTTCCAAGTACTTCCAAATATTTCCAAGTACTTGCCAAATATTCGCAAGTACTTTCAAATATTCCAAGTACTTCCAAATATTTCAGTACTTCCAAATATTCGCAAGTACTTTCAAATATTTCCAAGTACTTCCAAATATTTCCAAGTACTTCCAAATATTTCGCAAGTACTTCCAAATATTCTGCAAGTACTTTCAAATATTTCCAAGTACTTCCAAATATTTCCAAGTACTTCCAAATATTCGCAAGTACTTTCAAATATTTCCAAGTACTTCCAAATATTTCCAAGTACTTCCAAATATTCGCAAGTGCTTCCAAATATTTCCAAGTACTTCCAAATATTTCCAAGCATTTCCAAATATTTCCAAGTACTTCCAAATATTTCCAAGTACTTCCAAATATTCGCAAGTACTTCCAAATATTTCCAAGTACTTCCAAATATTCGCAAGTACTTTCAAATATTTCCAAGTACTTCCAAATATTTCCAAGTACTTCCAAATATTTCCAAGTGCTTCCAAAATACTTCCAAAGAGGTGTACCTACACCTACTTCCAATCGCGGATCACCCCTCGGTCCCATATAAAATAATAGCGATGCTCGGTAATTTTTTGATTCAATTAAAAGCGATATATTAATATTATTTTTAATTTTAAATTCAGGTAAAAAGGACAAAATAAAACTTAATTTATATTTTTAACAACGTTTTGACCCGCTATGGCCATCCTCAAGATGTATCACTAGGTACAAAGTTTTGAATGTAATTGCAATTAAAACTAATATTAATATACACGGAGGTTGTTTCGTTAACCCTTTGAAATCCTGAAGAAGGAGGCACACGATCCTTCGAATTGTCGGATTTGTTAAGTGAATGAAATTGATATTCTAATAAAGTATTTTATAGAAAAATATCTTTAATTAATTAAATTAAACCAATTATTTTACATTAATTAATGTATACCTTGTATTTTAGCTTCGATTCCGGAGATTGCTTCTCCACCATCGAGTGTCCTTATTCATCTTTAGTCCTTGTTTTTAATAAGAGGAAAAATCTAATTAGATAAAAAAACCTCTTTTCCGATAATTATTTCAATTCCATTATTCCCTAATCAAGTCGATTGGATCTCCTTCGATCCCAATTCAATTTTTTTAATTAATTAAATTGGCGAATTCTAATATATAATAATATTTATAATAGTCTATTAGTGGAATTTAAAATAAAAAAAACCAATTAATTTTATTAAAAGAAAATTGAATGAAAATGTAATTATAAATTTTTATTCAAACAACCACCTGTGAATAATTATTTCAATTAACAAAAAAAAACCATCAAAAACAACTTAGCCGAAGATGAGACCGTGCCCCGATTGGTGAACCGCGACCTAAAATCGTGTACACCTATTTCCACTTCCACTTTTATTTCCAAGTAGAAGACAATACAATACAATAGATTATCTAATGAATTCCAAAGACAGTGTACTCCTAATTCCAATCGTGGTTCACCCCTCGCCGTACCCCCAACCCGTATATATATTGCTCGTTTAATATAATAAGATAAGATAGGATTTTATAGAATTTTCTAGAAAATTCAACTAAAAAATAGTTACCTAGGTTTATCTATAAATAAAATAAATGTAAACTTAAAATGTATGAAATTTAATTTCTATTTGATTAAGTTAATGTGCGTTATAAGAATAGGTACATATAAACTTAGGTATCAAGCATTATACAGCATTCTTTTAAAAAGATTTCATAAATCATATCATACATAGATGTTTACTTTTACTTTAAAATATATCTGATAAGAAATAGTAAAAAACTAGAACCAAAAACATATAAACTGAAGGTTTTCTACATTTTATTCGATCGCGACTCTAATGTAGGGAATTTTTGTCAAATATTGAGTGAAAATAATATTTGAACTTATATATTTCTAACTTGAAATAATGATATTAAATAAATTTTAATTTTCTCATTAATATATCAAAGAATAATTGATACGTCAACAATAATTATTTTGACCGCGCTGATTTGAAAAAGATATTTTTATCTCGCGAGACTACTGCGGATTACGCTATTGGAGTCTGCGGAGTATTAAGTCTGGACCAAGAGAGAATTCCATTCTTGGTCCAGACTTAATACTCCGCAGACTCCAATAGCGTAATCCGCAGTAGTCTCGCGAGATAAAAATATATTTTTTTCAAATCAGCGCGGTCAAAATAATTATTGTTGACGTATCAATTATTCTTTGATATATTAATGAGAAAATTAAAATTTATTCAAAAACATATATTTGACATTAAAAATCCTATCCTAGAGAAGATTATATGACCTTCATTATTCGGATTTCTATAGCTTATTTTAGCTCTCTCACATAGCATTATTATTATTATTATTATTATTATTATTATTTTAATTTAACCCAATTCTACGTAAAAAGGTCTTTACAGGTAGATATACCTACTATAATGAATTTTTATTTTATTTTTTATCCCATATAAAATTCGACCCTCTATAAAATAATTATTCGATTACAATACATTAAAATACAGGATAGCGTCATGAAAAAAAGTGTTTTTTTAATCTCTAAAGCGGCTGAAACTATTTTGATTAAAAAAATTGAGCAAAACCATGGCATTTCGGTCTACAAAAAAGCCCTAATAATAAATTGAAAGTTTTTGCCGAGAGTAGCAGAATTAATTCCTGTGAATCCATTGTAATAGACTGATGAAGAGGGCAAAGCCCTCGAAACTATAGTCTCGTTATAAATAAATAAAATTTATAATTCCAGCAGAAGACACACTCTTTTATTGTCTCCTTCAAGTGAACATAATAATAATAAGTAAACATTGAAAAAATTATATTTTTCGAGATAATAACTGTTTTGTCAAAATTTCTGTTAGTACGTGCGTTACCAATTTTTTTGGACGCACTAGCTCAAAAACTAGTGTGAATTTCAAAACGAAATTTCACGTATAGTTTTGAGGCATTGAGATTAAGAGGTGATTAGATTTTGGTTGAAATCGAACCCAAAATTAAGGGGGGGGGGGGGATTAAAATTATAAGATTTTCAAACTAAAAAAAAACAAGAAAAATTAAATATACCATAAAATGAACATATAATAACGAAAATATTTTTTTCTACTGCTAAAATTGGGGAGGTGTCAAAAAATAAAAAATCTATGCCCTTTGAGCAAACTCAACCAAATTTTGAATATTATATAATCAGCGGGCTCCCAGAAGACTAAAAATGCAAAAACTAACTACCCAAAATGGACGGTTTAGTTTTTTGCATTTTTAGACTCTCGGGAGCCCGCTGATTATAAAATATTCAAAATTTGGTTGAGTTTGCTCAAAGGGCTAGATTTTCATTTTTTGACCCCCTCCCCAATTTTGAACCCAGAATTTTTTTTTTCGTTATTTTATAGTATATATTTTTTTTTTTTTTTTTAGTTTGAAAATGTTCAAATTTAAATTTTTTAACCCCCCCCCCCCCCCCTTAATTTTGGGTTCGATTTCAATCAAAATCTAAATAGTTCTTAATCTCAGTATACCAAAATTAGATGTGAAATTTTGTTTTGATATTCAGACTAGTTTTTGAGTTGGAGTGTCCACAAAAATTTGGTAACGCACGTACGCACTCACAAACAGATATATTTTGATAAAACAATTATTATCTTGAAAAATAGAATTTTTTCGATGTTCACTTATTAAAGTTTTTTTGTAGACCGAAATACCATGGTTTCGCCCAATTTTTTTAATCAAAATAGTTTCAGCCGTTTTTGAGATATTTTGAAAAAAACGAAGCAAAAAACCCACTTTTTTCATGTATGGTAAAATAAAAAAGTCTAATCGTAAGAATCGTAATGAAAATTTTATCATGGGTAAATAAATAAACGTTTAATCTTAGATAGTGTTATGTATTTGTTTAAATTAAACTATAGTAGGTATATTACAAAACACGAGTGTGTAAAAGTAAAAACAAAAGAAAGTTCAAGTCACGATTTATTTGAATTGACTCGACAAGTTGTTTGTGTTGTTGGTCAAATTTTCGATTCTAATCAAATCCACCTGTTGATGCAAAATTTGTATTTTTTTGTTTTTTATCTTTTGTTTTTGTCTCACAATTTTTTTTTTTTTTTTTTACTATTATTTCATTCCATATTTTATTATTATCTCATAATCAATGTATATTTGAGATACAGAATTGATACACTAATATGATTTCAACAGTTGAGAATTCAAATATAGATTATAGATATCAAACGTTATAAAATCAATAATCTGATACCTATACGGAAAAAATCTTTCAACATGAGAGAAGAACCTACTTAAAAGAAAATATTTAATAAATAAATAAAATAAAAAAATAAATACACCAACCATTAATATTTTAAATTTCTAAATTCTTAGGAATCTGGACAATGTTTTGTAACCAAAAATTGATGAAATTTCTGTTATTACCATTTTCAAAATACTTAACAGTTGATGAAACAGAAAAGGGTATTATTATTATTATTTAACTCATATTAAAGTTATTAAAGCTTAATTAATTTGAAATAAATTCAATTTATTAATTTATTTCAAAATAATAATATTTGTAATAATTTATTAATTGGATTAAAATTAATAAATGAATTTAATTTTTTTGTTTATTTTGATTTTTAACCGACGAAAGCAGGAGGTTATCAATTCAACGGAATGTCTGTTTTTTGTTTTTTTTTTGTTTTTTGTTTTTTGTGTTTGAACATTTATTTCCCTTTAATTTCCATATTAGTGAATTGAATTGTATGTTATGTTAGTTACATGTTATTAACCTACTTCAAAAAAGGAGGAGGTTCTCTATTCGACTGAATTTTTTTTTTTTTTTTTTTGTGCCTATGTTACCTCATATCTCCGCCAATTGTCAACCGATTTTGAAAAAATTTTTTGCATTGGGTCCAGTCTAGCTTCCGATTGGTCCCATTTTTTTTCGTATTTTTTTCATAGGTATTAGACCTTTTTTATTAGGTTTGTTTAGACCTAACCTCTTTGTTTATGAACCGATTTTGATGGTTCTTTTTTTATCCGAAAGGGGGTGTCTTAGGGATGGTGTCATATTAATTTGGTCAAGTTCTGATGATATGATCACTATTAATAACATCACTAAAAAGAGAAAAATAAAAATAATTTTTAAGAAAAAAATAAAAACCGACTTCAAAAAATTAAATGCAACAAATAAAATACACTAAAAGGTATAAAATAATTATTATCTTATTTAGTTACAACTAAACGACGAAATATTAACATGAAATTACTTTTTGAAGTCGGTGCCAAACATATACCTTTTCATACTCGACGGATCTTACTTAGTACGTTTGGCGGGTACGCTCGCTTATTATATGTTTTTTTTTGTTTGAACATTTATTTCCCTTTAATTTCCCTATTAGTGAATTGAATTTTATGTTATGTTAGTTACATGTTATTTTTAGTTACAACTAAACGATGAAATTTTTACATGAAATCACTTTTTGAAGTGTTTCGGTGCTAAACAAACTATATAAGCGAGCTTACGCGATGTTGTCTTCATTACCCGCCAAACGTACTAAGTAAGGTCCGTCGAGTTTACGATTCATAAAATGTATATGTTTGGCACCAACTTCAAAAGTAATTTCATGTTAATATTTCGTCGTTTAGTTGTAAATAAATTAGATTATTACTTTATACCTTTAAGTGCATTTTATTTTATTTTTTACATTCTTATTATTTTAGTTGTTGAATTTAATTTTTTTGAAGTCGGTTTTATTTTTTCTAAAAATTATTTTTTATCATGACAACGACTGAAAATCTTAATAAAAATCATTTAAAAAATAAGATATTTTTGCATTTTAAGACTGTACAATTTTTTAAATTACAGAATCTAATCACTTTTTCACTTATAATTACACGAGAGCTTTTTTTTGCCGAAGTAAACTTGACATTTTAATGAGAATTTTGTTGCCTGGCAACAAAACTCGAATTATAAAATATCAAGTTTACTTCGACTTAAAAAAAAGCTTGGAGTGTAATTCGGTAAGACTATTTAATGAATCAATACGTAAATCACAAAATTAACAAAATTAAGACATAAATTAGTTTATTTAATTTAGAGGAAAAGTACAATTGTTAAAAATACAATTCTTATTAACAACTTGATAAAAAAATAAATAGGAAAATAAAAATAAAAAAAAATAATCGTATAGGATCTGAAATAAAAACATAAAATTAAATAAGATTTGTTTCCAAGTTATATAAAAAAAGCCACTTGAACCACTTTATTTGTAAACACACCTGTTTTGTTATGATTTAGACACCTGTTAAAATTAAAAACAAACAAAAAATTTCTAATTTTAATATAATATAATAATATTTGCTTTAACCTATTCCCAGGTAACCACAATATCCTAAGAATATTCTAAGGATATTCTAAGGACATTTAAATCTTCTTAGAATATTCTGAGGATATTGTGTGTTACCTGGGTTAGTGGGTTTTAAAATTAAAAAACCAATTAATAAATAAAAGATAATTGAAAAAATAAAGCTAGGTTCAGTTTTGTCGCTGGAAAAGTTAGGGTAAACTTTTTTCGCTGTCATAGTGACAAAAACACCGTTGCTTATGGAACTTTTAGTGTATGAATTAAATTGTCGCATTAAAAATAAAAACATCAATAAAGAAACGAAACGTAATAGACTTGAAGTTGAACTATGTATGGAAATAAATAGATTTTCGAAATAAGTTTTTTATATATATTTAGAAAATATATTAAAAATATAAAATTTTTGTGTTAAATTTATATAAAGTTTATGTTTTCTATATATTCTTAAAACAAAAAAAATCTATTTATTTCCATGCGGGATCAATAAATAAGGTTCTCCTGTTAGGCCAAAACGTTGTGATTCCTTTCACTTTTTCTAACCAAATATAGTTATAACAGATTATAAGTGAAAATAAACTGCAACGGATTGTTGCTAAACTTTATCCAAATTCATTTGTAATATTAATATGTTTATTCCTTTATTATTAATCAGATATCACTTGCAATTTGCAGTTCATGTTGACTTTAATTCAAAAATAATGATCGATTCTCAATTAACAGTCGAGGAATAACAATTCTACATTGGATTTTTGACATTTCGGTTATTATTGGTAATCATTGCTTAAGACATGGAGGAATCGACTTAAAATCAAAAATAACGATCAATTCTTATCTAATACTAGAGGAATAACCTTATTGCATTTCATTTTTGATGTTTTGACTATTAATGGCAACCTCTACTGAAAACGTGGAAGAATCGACTTAAAATCAAAAAGACTAAATTCTTTTATGGCAAACAACTCAAGCTTGAGTTGTTTACCAAAAAAGAATTTAGTCTTTTTGATTTTAAGTCGATTCTTCCACGTTTTCAGTAGAGGGTTGCCATTAATAGTCAAAACATCAAAAATGTAATGCAATAAGGTTATTCCTCTAGTATTAGATAAGAATCGATCGTTATTTTTGATTTTAAGCCGATTCCTCCATGTCTTCAGCTATGGTTACCAATAAAAACCGAAACGTCAAAAATCCAATATAGAATGGTTATTCCTCAAGTACTAGATGAGAATCAATAGCTATTTTTGATTTTAAGTCGATTCCTCCATGTCGTCAGCAATGGTAACGGATGAGAAAACAACGCGGTTGCTATGGTTACTTATAAAATTTCCTCCCAAATTTTTACCATTTCACAGTGAGAAGCCTAACCATTCTTACTTAAGTTAGGTTAAATGAGCTATATTAAAACGATCAAATGAATAAATTTTAAAGAATTTAAAATTAAAAAAAAGTACTATTAAAATAGTAGAGTAAAGTACTTTAAAATATGATTTTACTAAAAACTTTATTTAACCTTTTTTGTGGTCCCCCAGGTACTTAATTAGGATATTAAATTTCATCAAAATTGGTTAAGTCATTTTCAGGATATTTAGAAAAAACTAAAAAAGTACTGAAATAAAGTACTAATGTTTGTGGACCGATATGTACCAAAAACTAATCAGCGCTTCAGTTTGTTAATGGTAGGTTTTCAATTTCATTTCAATCAGCGCAAATGTGTGGAAAAAATCGTGGACGAAAAAAACGATAACACACATACATACATACATACATACATATATCCCCACGCACTTCCAAAAAAATGGCACTTTTTGGCCTCTCGACGAGATTCCAGGTAATTTTTGGCAAAACCGTCACGTGCTAAAATTCAATCTCATTGAATACTTCAATTTGTGACCTTAATTGAGTCTATGGGTTCCGTAGTCTTTACCTGAGGACCCTTTGAAGTCGCGCTTGCCGCGAGACCCATTACAATACTTTCTCCCATGCTTCGCATTGGATAAAGTAAAAAAGCAAAATATATTCTTTTATCATACAAGATTACAATACTTTGCCATATAATATATGGTAAAATAAAACAAAGAAATTATATATAAAAAAAATTAAACCATTATATCCCTGAAAGACTATTTAATGAAATTATTTCAATATGGATATATTTTAATCGTAAAAGTAAGAATATGATAAACAAATTGTAAGTATGACAAAATGACATGGCAATAAATACATTCGTAATGATTCATTTCGTTTACAACTAGATATATAATATATGATGACGTTTTTGATTTCGAAGAATCTTATATCTACTCTTATTAAACGAGCAAAAATTGTCTATTTGTTTATATATATATTTGTATATTTTATTTTAAAAAACGGCTCTAACGATTTTGATGAAATTCACGGGTTAGGGGGTTTTTAGGGTGACAATTCCATCTGTCACGGTCTCATCTTCGACAAAATTGTTTTTGATGGATTTTTTCGTAAACAAATTAATTATTCTCAGGTAGACAAATCCCATTCTTAGGGTTTTAAAAAAGGTTACTCTTTTATTTTTGTACCCAGGCAGAAAAAGGGTTGGCTTAATTCATTGTTCTCAAAGGCCTTGAAAAATTATTGTAATCGAGGTGTGAACCGCGATTGGAATTAGGTGTACACATTCTTTGGAATTATTTGGAATTACTTTGAAATTAATTAGATAATCTATTGCTAGCTATTGTCTTCTAGTTGGAAATGAAAGTGGAAGTAGGTGTACACGATTTTAGGTCGCGGTTCACCCCTCGATTGTGATTAAAAGTTAGAACTATTAACAAACGTTTTATAATTGTTTTTATAAAGAACCTTATTTATTGGGGGGGTCAGATAGGCTAGGCGGTAGCGTGACAGCGAGCTAACCAGGGGACCCGGGTTCGAATCCGACTCGAGGCATCTAGCTAAAATCTGACCCTCGGGGGTAGAGACAAATTTTTAAAAAACATAACGAGTATCATAATTAGGTTTATGGCTAGAAAGGCCGAAAAGGCAAAAAAAAAAAAATAAAAACCTTATTTATTTAATAGAATAAAAAACAATCAAGAATTTATTTTAAAATATCTTTCGCATAACCAGGACTCAATTTTCAGAAAAAATAACACATTTTGATAGGTTTTATTTGTTAACAATTGGATGAATAAAAATGAATCATGTGGTTGAATCAAAACAGGTGGAGGAGGTGTGGGATCCGGGGATGAGGTGGGGGATGGGGGGTACAGTGGTCGAATACATTATATATATTTGTATTTTTTTTAATTTGAAAACGCCTCTCAAATAAAAATCAACCTTTTTATCCGGATTTTAAATTAAAAATAATATTAAAATAAAGCTTTTGACTGAAGGAAGAAGAAGTTACCGAGCATCGCTCGGTGCCTCCAGGTACTATTATATTAAATGACCAATTCTTTAATATTTAATTTTTTATTGACACACCCACCTGTTAATAGTTAGTTTAATTAAGAAAAAAAATCAATTTAAATTAAAGTTACCTGAAGATGAGACCCTGAAAAATTGATTTATCCACCCAAAAAAACCTTATACCTAATCCTTGATTATTATCGAAATCGCTAGAGCCGTTTTCGAAAACTTATTCCATTTATTTATTTATTTGTTTATTTATTTATTTATTTTATTGGGGGTGACCCTGAAAAATTGATTTATCCACCCAAAAAAACCTTATATGTGCCTAATCCTTGATTATTATCGAAATCGCTAGAGCCGTTTTCGAAAACTTATTCCATTTATTTATTTATTTGTTTATTTATTTATTTATTTTATTGGGGGTGACCCTGAAAAATTGATTTATCCACCCAAAAAAACCTTATATGTACCTAATCCTTGATTATTATCGAAATCGCTAGAGCCGTTTTCGAAAACTTATTCCATTTATTTATTTATTTATTTATTTATTTATTTTATTGGGGGTGACCCTGAAAAATTGATTTATCCACCCAAAAAACCTTATACCTAATCCTTGATTATTATCGAAATCGCATAGAGCCGTTTTCGAAAACGTATTCTATTTATTTATTTATTTATTTTATTGGGGGTGACCCTGAAAAATTGATTTATCCACCCAAAAAAACCTTATACCTAATCCTTGATTATTATCGAAATCCATTTATTTATTTATTTATTTATTTATTTATTTATTTATTTATTTTATTGGGGGTGACCCTGAAAAATTGATTTATCCACCCAAAAACCTTATACCTAATCCTTGATTATTATCGAAATCGCTAGAGCCGTTTATTTATATATTTATTTATTTATTTATTTATTTATTTATTTTATTGGGGGTGACCCTGAAAAATTGATTTATCCACCCAAAAAAACCTTATACCTAATCCTTGATTATTATCGAAATCGCTAGAGCCGTTTTCGAAAACTTATTCTATTTATTTATTTATTTAATTTATTTATTTATTTATATGGAATCAATTTTCAAAAAAAACGATTTTTGGCTCTACAAATCTATTTTCATGGTCCCAACTTAAGGTAACTTTAATTTAATTGTTTTTTTCTTAATTAAACTAATTATTTATTTTCAGATGGGTGTGTCAATAAATAGTTATAATAATTATTTTTATTTTTTAATAACTTTTGATCAATTAATTTTTTTTAAAACCGCACAATATTAGCTCATTAAAATTAATATTATATATTAAAATAGGGAAATTTAATTAATTAAAGGTATTTTCTATTGAAAACATCGTGGTAGAATTTAATGCTAAATATTATTATATAATATTAAAATTAATAGGAAATTTAATTAAATTAAAGGTGTTTTTCATAGAATACAGAGTGGTAGAATTCAATACTGAATTGATGCAAAAGGATAATGAAAATTAAATATTACGAATTAAATAATAAAATATAGAATGTAATTTTTTTTTCCTTTTAACATACCCGACGATTCGGATTATTCATCCTCCTTTTTCAGGGTTAACCGAGGGGTGAACCGCGACCTAATATGCTATACACCTACTTCCACTTGTACTTCCGAATATTTCCAAGTACTTCCAAAGAGGTGTACACCTACTTCCAATCGCGGATCACCCCTCGGGGTTAACTAAAGAACCTCTGTGTATATTAATATTTTTTTTACCAGGTACGATTATAAAACAGATCAACCGAGATAGATGGTAGAATTTATTTTAAATAATTCTCAAAGACCTGTAGTTTTAAAAAAATATTATCCCGCTTATTTCATCCCCAAGTAGAAGAATGAATGATTCATGTCGGCTTAGCTTTTTTTTTTTTTTTTTGGAATGGACCAATCGGAAAAGGGCTTTGGACAGGGTAACCGACCAATGGGCTAACACGTCGAGGGTTGTCCACCCTAGATAATAATTCGGGACCCCATTCAACCACTCCCTTATTGGCAGAAAACCTACCCCTATATTCTCTCTCATGCAAATCGATTAGCTGTATTATTATTAGTAGTAGTAATAGTAAACACTCTCAAAATGGTATTTACGAGAGAATTCGGTTCTTGTTATGCCAGGGTCAAGACCTTTCGAAATCATCTTCGGTTGAAGGTAAGAGGCTGCTCCTTCTTTTTCAAAACTACCTTGAAATTTGAAAATTTATAATCTAGAACACGCAATAATAGATACATATGACCATGGAATTTATTTATAATTAATTGTTACGTGGGATAAATGGAAAAGTATCTCTGTTTTGCGCATATATATGCTTTATATTTGATTTCTCTGGGTAGAATATTGTAGTCGAATTTCGACCCACTTTTTTCCCCAATTTTATTGAATTTTTGAAATACATAGGTACTTATTTATGGTCAGTGGTCGCACATCAATTCTAGTAATAAATAAAGAAAAATTAAACTTAAATATTAATAAAAATGGAAGTGAAAGGATTAAACTTATTCAAAACTCGGTTAGGTTATAGCCGCTCCAGTAGTAATTTAACTTAAATACCGATAATATACACTTCGTTTAATCTTCATTTTTGGACCTGAAGTTATAAAGCTAGTAGAGCCCAAAATCTAATCTACTTATCCATATTAAAAAATACAAATATTTTGGCACCAGAATCAATTTTTATACAACTTTTAGTTCTTGGAGTTATCATATATTTAATAGTAGAACCGGCCTCGAAGCCAAGATTGCCTCATGTAGGCTGTATCGTTGAAAATATGTTATGTAGTGAAATCTCATGGTTTACAAAATATCTATCTACCATATCTATCTATACTTATTATAATCGGCGTCTGATGACGTAGATCAAACCTTCGAAACTATATTGTATCCATGGATACTGAGGATGCGGAGCCGCATCCCAAAAATTTCAAACATTTAGAGATATCGACTTCAAAATTTCAGAAAGATCTTTAAATTTTCAAATTATTATCGGTTATTTAAAATATTTCTATAAAAAACATTTTTTTTATTTTGAAAAATATATTGGTTCTCGAAATGAAATAAAATAATTTTTAAGAAAAAAATAAAAACCGACTTCAAAAATTAAATGCAACAAATAAAATACACTAAAAGGTATAAAATAATTATTATCTTATTTAGTTACAACTAAACGACGAAATATTAACATGAAATTACTTTTTGAAGTCGGTGCCAAACAAACTATACCTATAAGCGAGCATACCCGCCAAACGTACTAAGTAAGATCCGTCGAGTGCGATTCATAAAAGGTATATGTTTGGCACCAACTTCAAAAAGTAATTTCATGTTAATATTTCGTCGTTTAGTTGTAACTAAATAAGATAATAATTATTTTATACCTTTTAGTGTATTTTATTTGTTGCATTTAATTTTTTGAAGTCGGTTTTTATTTTTTTCTTAAAAATTATTTTATTTTTCTCTTTTTAGTGATGTTATTAATAGTGATCATATCATCAGAACTTGATCAAATTAATATGGCACCATCCCCAAGACACCCCCTATCGGATAAAAAAAGAACCATCGAAATCGGTTCATAAACAAAGAGGTTAGGTCTAAACAAACCTAATAAAAAAGGTCTAATACCTATGAAAAAAACGAAAAAAAAATGGGACCAATCGGAAGCTAGACTGGACCCAATGCAAAAAAAATTTTCAAAATCGGTTGAGAATTGGCGGAGATATGAGGTAACATAGGCACAAAAAAAAAAAAAAAAAATCAGTCGAATAGAGAACCTCCTCCTTTTTGAAGTCGGTTAATAAAATGGTTGCAAAGTTACAAGGGGCCATTAAATGAATGATTTTTCCGAAAAGGGCGCTTATAGAAGGTTTCAAGTCCCTGCCTGGTAGATATATTTTCCAGTTCAAGCATGTCAAAGACAAGTCCAGACTAGTTTTATTCGAATAAAAATTGTTCTCGCTTAGGAAATATTAAAATAGAAATAATACAAAAAAGGAATGAAATAAAGATGTTTCGGGAACTTTTCTGGACTAATCCGATTTCTAACAGCTCTCAATATATAAGATATAGCTAAGAGTTCTATAGACAAGGCTTATAGCTTTTTTTTTTTTCTTTTTAATTATTTACCCTTTTGTTATCTTAAAAATAAATTTTACCATTGAGTTGTATTCAAATTCGAAATCCTCTTTTCTCAAAAGGCCATTCAAAATTAAACAAAATAGAATTCCTACCTGTAGCAACAGTACCCAGGTAGATCAGGCAAACAGACGATTCCCTACTCATCTATACTAGTAATACCTCTAGGTGAAATTAATGCCTCTAGGTACTTGAATCACTGGCAACACTTCATGAAAAATGGGTTAGGTATGGGCTCTCCGACTATAACATGTTGTGACAGACACGCGGACATTGTTGCGACATTCAGGCCGGGCGCACACTGGAGATGCAGCTCCAGCAGCGCAGACAGGACATTTTTTGTGAACCATGTTTTTAAGTAGAGGCGCGCATTTTGAGCCGCAGCACAGTCCTGCTGCCCACGTGCCGACTGCGTCCACTTGTGGAGACACCACAGAAACTGATTCACGCAGGGCGCAGTTTTTTATTTTTTAATTGGTTTTTTATATTAAAACCAACAATTACTTTAAAATGAATATTATTATATATCTATTAAAATTAGGAAATTTTTGTGTTGATGGATGAGAATACCAATCGACTTGATTGGGGAATAATGGAATTGAAATAATTATCGGAAAAGAGGTTTTTTTATCTAATTAGATTTTTCCTCTTATTAAAAACAAGGACTAAAGATGAATAAGGACACTCGATGGTGGAGAAGTAATCTCCGGAATCGAAGCAAAAAATACAATGTATACATTAATTAATGTAAAATAATTGGTTTAATAAAATTTATAAAAAAAAAAAAAAAAATTGTTTTTGTTTATTTTCATTATACAGGGTGGGGCATAAAGACTACCACATTTGAAGAGGTGTAAATAAAAAACTCAATAGCAAAAGCTAACCACCCAAATTGGGGGGGAGGGTCGAAAAATGAAAATTCTTGCCCTTGGAGCAAACTCAACCAAATTTTGTATACATATTCTGTTGCCTCCCAGAAGTCTAAAAATGCAAAAACTAACCACCCAAAATGGGTGAAAAAATGAAAATTCTTGTTTTTGGAACAAACTCATCCAAATTTTGTATAAATAATATGTGGGCCACTAGAATGCTAGAAATGCAAAAACTGGGTGCGGGGGTAGAATGCAGGGGGCCCGGGGTGGGGGTCGGGCGAAATTGGTAAGAAGGGTGGGTAGCGGGATGCAGGGTTAAGCGGTGGCGGAATGGCGTTGGGGTGCGGGGGTGGAGGCCCAGGGGGTGTAGCACCTTGGCTTGGGGGACTTCTCAGCTAGTGTTTTATATTTTTACAAAATAAATGTTTCACATAAGGCGGTCATTTTACTTGTGTGCTTTCTCGTCAACCTGCTTCTCAATGTGCGCGAACACTGTGCGACGCAGTGTTTTTTTCCTGTGCTGCGCTGCGTCCCCTTAGCTAATGGAAGCTTTTCAGTTCATCATCCTCATTATTTCCACAATCTAAAATAAATTATTTATTTATTATATATCTAATTTGTTCTGGAATTATGTTTTATATCTCTTGACTTTTCCTTGATGATTATTTAAGAGAGTATGATCATCATCGAGTATACAGTCCCAAGACTGGTTTGATGCAACAATCCGTCTCCACTCTGACTCTGTCCCCCGCCAGCTGTTTAACCTCCTCTAAATGTCTGGCATCCCATATCCCCAATTATTTGGCTGAAATATTCTAATCTGGGTCCTCCCCTTCCCCTTGTCTTTTCCCACCTCCTCCAAGATATCCCTAAGCAGTCCCCCATGTCTCAGTGTGTGCCCCATCATCTGACCTCTTCTCTTCCTCAGACTCCTCCCACAAGGTTCTTTTTCTCCGATTCTTCCAAGAATTTCTTCCAATTGTAACTTCTTCCATTTTTGTAATTTTACCATCCAATTGATATTGCATCCTTTCTTCTGTAGCACCACATTTCGAAAGCCTCCAATCTCTTTCTCTCCGCTTTTCCAATTGTCCAGGTTTCACACCCGTACATGGCTATGCTCCATACATATGTCTTCAATAGCAACTTTCTGTTTTCTAAGCTGATTGAGGAGGAGCATAGTAGTTTTTGTTTTGAATTAAACCCCATTTTTGCTTGGGAACTTCTCGATTTTAATTTCGTTTTCGCTCCTCCCATCCCATGTTATTTTACTTCCTAGGTAGCGGAATTCCTTAACTCCTTCTATTTTTTCTTGGTTAATTTTGATGCATTCCTGTCTCGTTTGTTCTTTTTTTGTACATACTAGGACCTTGGTTTTATTCTTGTTTATTTTCATTTTGATTTCTTCTATTATGATTTGGTTAATTCCATTCAGGGCGTCCCTCTAATTCTTTTTTATGTGCTTCCTAGAGAGTATAATACATATAATAGTCTAGGCTTTAGGGAATATTCCAATCAATATTCGGACTTTGAATTTCAGTCTGGAAGATTGCGAGTCAATTGGCTTGGCTTGTTAGGGCACGTTCAAAGCTTTCTTCGACTAGTCTGAAACCCACTCTGGCTATAAGTTAATCTTAAAAAAAAAAAAAAGAAAAAAAAACAGTTTTATCTGAAAAAATAATAAAGAAATGTTTTCATTGGCAAGCAAAAGAATGTGTCTGTTGTTATTAAATGTCTTGTTACTCTTATGATTAATTGATCAACCTTGAAACTTGCCTTTTCTTTCTCTATATAGTAGTAGTAGTTGCGTTCAAAAATACAATAAACTCAAAGTGGAATTTCTTGTATCCAATTCAAATAATATATACATATAGAAACAGTTTCTCGAAAACGGCCCTGACGTTTCGATGAAAATCACGGATTATTAGTGGGTGGAATCGATCTGTCAGGGTTTAATCTTCGGGTAACTTTAATTTGATTGTATTTTTTCTTAATTAAAAATAATTTTTCACAGGTGGGTGTGTCAATAAAAGCTTATAATTAAATTACTGTTTCGAATTTAATTTAATTTAATTTTTTTAATTTTTAAAAACCACTAATTGTTCATTATAAATAATCTTCTTAGTCTATAAATAAAAATAGAACGTGATCGTCCTTCTATCAATGCCCAGCCTAAACCGCTTGCCCTAGAAAGATGAAAGTTGGAATCGTATACTCCTTCAACGAGTTTATGGGTGTGGTAAGAAGGAATTTTTCGAAAATTCGAACCCTAACGGGGGGAAAGGTCCCCAAAATATACTTTCATAGTTTTTCCAAGATCTCTTAAACCAGAAAAGATATCGATATGGGTTTAGTTTAGAAAGGTGAAGCATTGAAATACAAAAAAAACATATTTGAGTATTTTGTTCTATTTGTCCCCGAAAGGAGATATAGTCATTTTGGGGTAAATTTTTGAAATTTTTAAAGTGCTCTATCTCCTCGAGTTTTTAAGTTTTAGCATTCAAATTTGGTACATAGGTTTATTAATGCTAAATCTCGGGAAGGTTTTTTTATTTTTTGAAATTTGACCCCTGAACTGAAAAATGGGGGATTTTTGATTTTGTGGTCTAAAACACAAAAGGCTTCGTATCTTTCTTGCCCTTGGACCAAACTCAACCAAATTTTGTATACATAATTGTGGGCCACTAGAGGGCTAGAAATGCAAAACTAACCACCCAAAATTGAGGGGGGGGGGGTCAAAAAATGAAAATTCTTGCCCTTGGACCAAACTCAACCAAATTTTGTATACATAATCTGTGGGCCTCTAGGGAGCTAGAAATGCAAAAACTGGGTGCGAGGGTGGAATGCAGGGGGTGGGGTTGAGAGATTCGTGATAAGGGTGCGTAGTTGGGATGCAGGGTGAGATGCGGTGTTGGAATGGGGTTGGGGTTCGGGGGGGTTCGGGGGGCGTAGCCCCGCCTTTGCTACCAATAGGGCCTCCAAAAAGACGACCCTCGCACCTAGTATTATTATTTACTTAAAATTCTGAATTTTAATTAATTAATTAGGGGTGATTACTATTCAAAACAGAATGGTAGAAGGCAACCAAAGATATAATGAAAACCACAAATTTCGAATAAAAGAATTTATTAAAAAGTAATTTTTATACTCTTAAAGCAGACGATTCGGAGGATCATCCCGCATCCTTCTTCAGGGTTCAAAAATGTCAACGAAGAAACCTCTCCGGGGTACTTCACGTATTAAATTTCACTCTCATCTTCTTGCTTTTTCTCCTAATTTTAATAAACAGATGAAGATGATTGTTTTTATAAATGTAAAATATCTTCATATTTAACCGCGTACAACTTTGGGCCTATCAAGTTGGTCCCACTGCTATCCATGTCAAATATAAAAACTTATTGAAAGAGGTTAATGGCTGACGGCTTGAAAACTAGTTTAAAATATTAAAGTTATAAAATTTGTTTTAAAATATAAAAAAGATAAAAATTGAATACCAGAAAACAAACTATAAAAACCAATTTGTTTTTAGGTAATTATATTATGTTTGTTTTTTTATTATATTAAATATAATCTCTGTATATAGAAAACTAATATCAAAGCTGTAAATAATTTTTAAAATAAATAATATTGTTTTTAGGAATACATTGGCTTATAGTCATTTATCATTCAACCCGAATTAACTACATTATATAAATATATGTTTTTTATCATCAAGCAGAGGACAACCTCATTGATATCTCTTTATCAATCAACAACTCTACTATTCTCAGCAAAAAGATAATCTTTTCAATTAGATATCACAATCCTCCGAATCGTTAGATTTTTTTAAGGGGACGAAAATAACGTTCTAATAAATGGGGGGGGGGGGGGGGGCTGCCGCCTTTACATTAATTCAGCATCGAGTTCTACCATTGCGTGTTCAATAGAAAATACTCATAT
The DNA here is from genome assembly GCA_024734495.1 of Forficula auricularia. NCBI lineage: Eukaryota > Metazoa > Arthropoda > Insecta > Dermaptera > Forficulidae > Forficula > Forficula auricularia. Next base: position 3,733,785 of record JALMQS010000140.1, on the reverse strand, counting down.
TTAATGAAAATTCTTAAACCAATTATTTTACATGAATTTATGCATACATTGTATTTTGAGCTTCGATTCCGGAGATTACTTCTCCACCATCGAGTGTCCTTGATTCATCTTTAGTCCTTGTTTTTAATAAGAGGAAAAAACTAATTAAAGAAAAAAACTCTTTTCCGATAATTATTTCAATTCCATTATTCCCCAATCAAGTCGATTGGTTATTCTCAATTCCAATTTTTCAATTCCTAAAATTTCTTAATTTTAATATATAAATAATAATTGTAATGAACTATTAGAGAGTTTTAAAATTAAAAACTCAATTAATTAATAAAAGAAATTTTTTTTTTTTTTTATAAATTTTATTAAACCAATTATTTTACATTAATTAATGTATACATTGTATTTTTTGCTTCGATTCCGGAGATTACTTCTCCACTCATCGAGTGTCCTTATTCATCTTAAGTCCTTGTTTTTAATAAGATGAAAAATCTAATTAGATAAAAAAACCTCTTTTTCCGATAATTATTTTAATTCCATTATTCCCCAATCAAGTCGATTTGTATATTCTCCCAACCATTCCTCATAAAAAGAAAATTGAAAAAAAATATAAAATGTTTATTGATTTGTAATAAATTATTAGTGGGTTTTTAAAATTAAAAACTCAATTAATTAATAAAAGAAAATTAAAAAAAAATTATTATAAATTTTTATTGATTTGTTATGAAGTATTAGTGGGTTTTAAAATTAAAAAGTCAATTAATTAATAAAAAAGAAAATTAAAAGAAATATATATATTCCATTTTGTTTATTTATTTATTAATTTATTTATTTATATGTAATCATTTTTCGAAAACGGGCGTCTCTAACCATTTCGATAAAAAGCACAGGATTAGAAGAAGGTTTATGTTTCGACAAATCGATTTATCAGGGTCTCTTCTTCAGGTAACTTTAATATATGATTGGTTTTTTTCTTAATTAAACTAATTTTTAAAAGCCAGAAATTATAATCAATAATTATATTTTGAACAACTAAGTTAAATTTGAAGATAGAGTATACAATACAATAAATAATGTTGGGAGGGCAAGGTCTTTATAGTAGATTACGTGATCCCTAAATTGGACTTGAATGTAAACAAAAGAGCGATTGGCGCATGAGTGGAGTGTGTTTGTATTTTGGGCAAGACTTCCGTGGCGGAAATGGCCGACACCAACGGCCTTAGCCTTGTACTTATGGTAGACTGCTGGAGAGAGAGGGTCTGGAGAAACAAACACACACACACACACACACTCACTCAAGATCGACGCAAAAAATAACATTGGCTACTCTTCTTATTTCTAACACGCTTATCTAACTAAAACCTCTTCAAAAAACCCACTAATAGTTCATTACAAATATTATAGTACAAGATCCCTACTTAGCTCGACCTTCACCTATCGAGTTTCCTGATAAAATTAATATTTTGACAATAAACAATAATTAATAACAATAATAATAAACAAAATCTGTTAGGGTCGACATCCAATTTCCCTGCATAGCTATTTTCGATAAAAAATTAAATAAAAAAAATTAATTCGCAATAAAATTATCTACATTTCATATATATATCTAATAATAAAGGAAACCTCTATAACTACAAAATACTAATTCGAAGTTTCCTGTTGATAACCTGTCTACCTGAACTTATGCAGAGTAAAGATGGCGACCTACTCACCAATAGTTAATTACAAATATTATATTGAAAAGTTTTTGTTTTGCAGCGAGTAGCAGAGTTGTTGATTCACAAAGAGAAGCAAAGAGGTTGAATCCTCTGCTTGATGCAAATAAACATATACACATATATCTCAAGATGATATATCTGTATATATATTATTTATGTATATGTATATATATAATATATATACAGATATATCATCTTGAGATATACGTGTATATGTTTTATTTGCATCAAGCAGAGGACAAAATATTATAGTACAAGATCCCTACTTAGCTCGACCTTCACCTATCGAGTTTCCTGATAAAATTAATATTTTGACAATAAACAATAATTAATAACAATAATAATAAACAAAATCTGTTAGGGTCGACATCCAATTTCCCTGCATAGCTATTTTCGATAAAAAATTAAATAAAAAAAAAAAATTAATTCGCAATAAAATTATCTACATTTCATATATATATCTAATAATAAAGGAAACTCTATAACTACAAAATACTAATTCGAAGTTTCCTGTTGATAACCTGTCTACCTGAACTTATGCGGGTAAAAAGATGGCGACCTACCCACTAATAGTTCATTACAAATATTATAGTACAAGATCCCTACTTAGCTCGACCTTCACCTATCGAGTTTCCTGATAAAATTAATATTTTGACAATAAACAATAATTAATAACAATAATAATAAACAAAATCTGTTAAGGTCGATCATCCAATTTCCCTGCATAGCTATTTTCGATAAAAAATTAAAATAAAAAAAATTAATTCGCAATAAAATTATCTACATTTCATATATATATCTAATAATAAAGAAAACTCTATAACTACAAAATCCTAATTTGAAGTTACACCTGTTGATACCCTGTCTACCTAGACTTAAGCAAGGAAAAAAGATGCCGACCCAACTTTGGCATTTTACGAGGGGTGAACTGCGATTGGAATTGGGTGTACACAGTCTTTGGAATTATTTTGGAATTCATTAGATAATCTATTGTCATCTATTGTCTTTTACTTGGAAATGAAAGTGGAAGTGGAAGTAGGTATACATAATTTTAGGTCGCGGTTCAACCTCTCGGCATTTTATATACATATTTTACTCTCGATTGCTAATATATTTATCCGGAAACTCGATAACTACATTTATATAATAAAATCAACAACTTAAATTTTTTTTTTATTGAAAAATAGCTATGCAGGGAAATTGGATGTCGACCCTATCAAAATATTAATTTCATTAGGAAAAGGTGAAAGTCAACCAAAATCGGGATCTTAGACTATTACAGTGATTCTCAACCTTTTTTTGTTGCGGCACACTTTTAACAATTTCAAGTAGGTATATATTTTTAAAGCTTATTTATTTAGCTTTACATTAAATTATGTAAATTGAATGGCTGAACTGGAAAAAATAATAACTTATTAGATAAAAGTAAATATAAAATAATTTTTGTTGTTTGCATTTCTAAAGTTTGGCGGCACAGTTCAAGAATTTCGCGGCACACAAAAGTGCCGCGGCACAGTGGTTGAGAATCACTGGACTATTATATTAAAATCAGGAAATTCAATAAATTGGAAGTTTTTTCTTTTGAATACGAACTGGTAGAATTTAATGCAGAAGGATAAAAAAAACCCATAAATTCCGAATAAAATAATTTATTAAAAAAGTAATTTTAAGAAGATTAGAAGGATCACCCCTTACCCTTCTTCGGGGCTTAAAAATGTCACCGAAGGAACCTATATGTATATCATTATAATTAGAGTTGAAATTTTATTAAAATCACATATAATTGTTTATAATTATTATTTATTGAACACGAACAAATAACAACAAAGAAGGAGTTAAGGAATTCGGATACCTAGGAAGTAAAATAACATGGGATGGGAGGAGCAAAAACGAAATTAAATCAAGAATTGCCCAAGCAAAAATGGGGTTTAATTCAAAACAAAAACTACTATGCTCCTCCTCAATCAGCTTAGCAAACAGGAAGTTGCTATTGAAGACATATGTATGGAGCATAGCCATGTACGGGTGTGAAACCTGGACAATTGGAAAAGCGGAGAGAAAGAGATTGGAGGCTTTCGAAATGTGGTGCTACAGAAGAATGATGAATATCAAATGGATGGATAAAATTACAAATGAAGAAGTTCTTGGAAGAATCGGAGAAAGAAGAACCTTGTGGAAGAGTCTGAAGAAGAGAAGAGGTCAGATGATGGGGCACACACTGAGACATGGGGGACTGCTTAGGGATATCTTGGAGGAGGTGGGAAAGAAAAGGGGAAGGGGAAGACCCAGATTAGAATATTTCAACCAAATAATTGGGGATATGGGATGCCAGACATTTAGAGAGGTCAAACAGCTGGCGGGGGACAGAGTCGAGTGGAGACGGATTGTTGCATCAAACCAGTCTTAGGACTGTATACTCAATGATGATGATGGAACAAATAATACAATAAACTAATACATTTCGATCGGCTTATTCTGCGATGGGCACTAGGGTGGTCCTTATTTTAAGAATTTTTCGAATTTTTCGCTGACTGGTGCGAAATAAATAAAAAAAAAATATCCCCCAAGTTTCAAGCCCTTATTTCAATTTTCCCATCTAAATAACATAGGGTTTTTGGCAGAGAAAGATTCTTTTTTTTATTCCAGCCAAAGTAATGGTTCAAAAAATTTAAAACTCTGTAAACTTTATCCTTATAATACTAGCTATCCCTCAAGAATTTTTACATATTTTTAGCTATTATAATTTTGGAATCTATAACTTTCTAGCACTAAGGTATAGAAGTATTTTATCTAGCTGTAACTCCAAAATTATAATAGCTAAAAATCTGTAAAAATTCTAAAAGATAGCTACTATTATAAGGATATAGTCTATAGAGTTTTAAATTTTTTGAACCATTACTTTGGCCGGAATAAAAAAATGATCAATCAATGTCAAAAACCCCATGTTATTTAGATGAGAAACTTGCATCGCTGTGCGGAACAGGTTTAAATTGATATTGGGATTTGAAACTTAAGGGATATTTTTTTTTTATTTATTTCGAACCATATGAGCCTCTGTCAGCATAAAAATTCAAAAATTCCCAAAATAAGGGCCACCCTAATGAGCACCCACTCGGATTTTAGTTTAAGTGGTCATTGTCAAGTTATATATAAGCTGGGAGTACAGTCCAGTCAAAATCCCAGTACACTAACGAGCTCAGCGTCCCCTATGTAAATTTTTAAAAAACACAAACAGAGTTAATTTATCAATATTTTTAACTTTATGTCTTTTAAAAACATGAAGGCTCTGAGCTCGTTAGTGTACTGGGTTTTTGACTGGACTGTGCGTAAAGTAAAGTAAATTTATTTACAGTAACAGTCTAAATCAATCACCATATGGGGAAACTAAGAATTCCGTTACGCTATCTGGTGGTCTAAATTGAAACTAGCCACTGTAGGGCAAAAAACTAAGCCACGCCCCTAACAATGTTCCCATGGGAAACTAAGAATTCTGATACGTCGAATTTCTTACTTCATCGTTAATAATTCGTTCTTTGTAATTCTGATTCATCTAAATACATTTGAAATACATATTTGGAAAATTCATATTTCCTTATTGTTTATTATTAGAAACAACAGTACTAGAATATTATGACCTCGAAGTTTAAACCGAAATAAATAAATAAATAAATGTATTAGAATATTATTTTATTAATGGTGTTTATAAAACAATCTTCAAGCGTTTATTCGAATACCAAAAAAAGTTTATTAATGGAAATTTTGGGGTACTTGTAAAAGAATCAGAGTTGGAATTCAAAAAAATGTACTCTAACGGTTTCAAAGCTCAATTAACATTTGTATAATACATAAATGTTGTTGATTTTTTTTATTTATTAGTCAAAACGGAAAACAACAAATTTCCTATCCTAATTTACATAAATTTTACTTAGGGAAAGTCGAGGGGTGAACCGCTACCTAATATGCTGTACACCTACTTCTACTTGTACTTCCAAATATTTTCAAGTACTTCCAAATACTTCCAAGTAATTCCAAATATTTCCAGGTAATTCCAAAATACTTCCAAGTAATTCCAAATATTTCCAAGTAATTCCAAATATTTCCAAGTAATTCCAAAATACTTCCAAGTAATTCCAAAATACTTCCAAGTAATTCCAAATATTTCCAAGTAATTCCAAAATATTTCCAAGTAATTTCAAATATTTCCAAGTAATTCCAAAATACTTCCAAGTACTTCTAAATATTCCAAGTACTTCCAAATATTTCCAACTACTTCCAAAGAGGTGTACACCTACTTCCAATCGCGGATCACCCCTCGGGGAAAAGTGGTGTAAGTTTTTGTTGAAACATGATATTAATTAATAAAGTAAAGGGAGTGTAGTTTCACAGTGAGTGAAATAAAACTCAAAGAGGTTTATACAAACTCAATATATTTCGGATTATTAGTCCATCATCAGGAGTTTAGAGATTAAAAACTGACGGACTAATAATCTGAAATATATTGAGTTTGTTTAAACCTCTTTTGAGTTTTATTTCACTCACTGTGAAACTACACTCCTTTACTTTATTAATTAATTTAGATAAATATTGATTGTATATAGGTAATAGGGTTGTTGATAAAATATCGTTTTTTATAACGATTTTTACAATTATTCATAATTTTTAAATGTTCTACCAGTCCATCTTCAATAGAAAACACATCTAATTAATTAAATTATCAAATTTTTATATATGTATATAATAATATTTGTAATTAACCATTAGAGAGTTTTTAAAATTAAAAAAAATAAATTGAAAACAATTAAAAATTAAAGTTACCCGAAAATAATTATTTATTTATTTAAATTTAAACATTTACAATAATGTACTCATCATAATTTTTTGATGTTATTATTTAGCTCGCTTCCCTGGGTAGAATTTTGCAATCAAATATTGACCCATTTTATTTTTAATTTTCAAAAACATTCAAAATTGAAAAATAATACCAGAAAACAAATTGGTATACTTATATAGAGATTAACTAGTAAATAAATAAATTAAAAAAATCCACTAAAAAACTCTTAATAAATACACTACAATAAATAAATAAATCTAAAAATTATTCATCTATTGAAATAAATGAGATTTAAATATTTACAATTGTTCAGAATTTTTAGCTATATGTTTTTAACTGGCCTGCCTGGGTAGAATTTTGAAATCAAATTTTGACCATTTTATTTTTATATTTCAAAAACATACAAAATTGAAAAATAAGAATAGAAAACAATTAGACTTACATATGTAGCTAATAAATAAATAAATACAAAAAATTATTAAAATCTCGATATTTAGTAATGATATTTAAGTCTATTTGTTTTTTCTGTTCATATTTTTTAATTTTGTAAAAATTCAAGAAAATTGAGTGGGTAGAAATTCGATTGAATGATTCTACCCAGACAAACATGAATTAGGTAAAAACAGCTAAAAATTATGAGTAAGTAATTTGTAAATGTTTAAAATTCGTTTAATTTGAATAGATAATTATTTCTAGTTTTTGGATTTATTTATTTATTTAATCACTGTGTATTTATTACGAAATTTTAATAATTTTATTTAGCTATATATGTAATTGAATTTGTTTTTCTGTTCTTATTTTTTCAATTTTGTATATTTTTGAAAATTTAAAAAAAAATTGGGTCAAAATTTCATTGTAAAATTCTACCCATGCAACGAGTTAAATTTTAACATCTAAAATTTATGAGTAATTGAAAATATTTAAATCTCATGTATTTGAATAGATAAATAATTATTTTAAATATTTTGATTGATTTATTTATTTAAGTAATCGTAGTGTATTTATTACGAGCTTTTAATATTTTTTTTTTTTTTTTTTTATTAAAGTATTTATTTGCTAGCCACCTAAAATATATAAGTGTATTTGTTTTCTAAAGATAAGAGTAAATAAATATTACATTTAATATTGATTTACTATGAGTTAAGGATTCTATGTCACTTATTTCACATTAAAATTAAAAAATTAAATGATATAAATTTTTTTCTTTTTCAATATATATATCAACCCATCTTCAGGAAGTACAGAAAGTAACTAATTGAGGTTACTTTCTGTACTTCCTGAAGATGGGTTGATAGCCCGAAATATATATATATTGAAAAAGAAAAATTTATATCTTTTAATATTTTAATTTTAATGTGAAATAAGTGACCTAGAATCCTTAACTCATAGTAAATCAATATTAAATGTAATATTTATTTACTCTTATCTTTATTAAAGATGTTTCACCTTGCACCAACCCCACAATCTCTACTAATTATTTGTTTTCTGTTCTTATTTTTCAATTTTGTGGTATGTTTTTGAAAATTTCAAGAAAATGGGTCAAAATTTGATTGGAAAATTCTACCCACGCAAGAGAGTTAAATAAAAATAGCTATGAATTATTATTAGTAGGTAATTGAAAATATTTACATCTCATTTATTTGAAAAGATAAATAATATTATTTTAAATATTTAGATTTATGTATTTATTTATTTAATCGTAGTGTATTTTTTACGAGTTTTTAATAGATTTATTTATTTATTTACTAGCCACCTATATAAGTGTATTAATTTGTTTTCTGTTCTTATTTTCAAATTCTCTACAATGTTTAAAAATTTCCAGAAAATGGGTCAAAATTTGATTGCAAAATTCTATTCAGAGAAGCAAGATAAATAATAATAACAGTACCTGGCCACCGAGCGATGCTCGGTAACTTTTTGCTTCAGTTAAAAGCTATATATTAACCCCCCCCCCCTCGCCCCCGGACCCTCACCACTTCACCTCACTTCGTGCACCCCTCCAACCCACATCTACCCCCATACCCCTCCACCACTGCACCCCCACCGTCACCTCCACCCTCGCCCCCGCCCCCTCACCCAGTTTTTGCATTTCAATTTTTATAGTGGCCCACAGATTATGTGAATATATGTATAGGTATATAAATAAATACCGTATAATAATTTTTTAATTAACTAACAATTTTTGAGTTTATCAATTAAGTTGCCAAATTCTAATATAAAAAAAAATACTTTTGTGGTATTTAAAACTCGATTTTTAATCAATTAAATTTTTTTTTTAATAAATTTTATTAAACCAATTATTTTACATGAATTTATGCATACATTGTTTTTGAGCTTCGACTCCGGAGATTACTTCTCCACCATCGAATGTCCTTGATCATCTTTTAGTCCTTGTTTTTAATAAGAGGAAAAAACTAATTAAATAAAAAAACCTCTTTTCCGATAATTATTTCAATTCCATTATTCAATCTATCTTCATTCCTGAATCCAATCAATTAGATTGTCTAACTTTTAATATATATAATAATATTTGTATTGATCTATTAGTGGAATTTAAAATTAAAAAAACAATTAAAAATTAAAAGGAAATTGAATAAAATTGTAAATATACATTTTTATCGAGACAACCACCTGTGAATAATTATTTCAATTAACAAAAAACCCATCAAAAACAACTTAGCCGAAGATGAGACCGCGACAGATCCAATCGCTAACACAAAACCCTCCTAACCCGTGAATTTCATCCAAATCGTTAGAGCCGTTTGCGAGAAACCGATTCTATCTATATATACAATTTACGCTCGTTTAATAAGAGAAGATTTAAAAATTATGAGTAATTATAAATATGTATTTAAATTTAAATTAATAAATAATTATTTTCTGGTAACTTTAATTTAATCGTTTATTTTTTCTTAATTAAACTAATTATTCAATAAAAATTTATACTTAATATTTTTCAATTTCTTTTTAATTAATTAATTGATTTTGTTAATTAATTGATTTTTTTTACTTTTAAAAACTTACTATAATAGTTAATTAGAAATATTATTAGATATATGTAAATAAAAATTTGATAATTTAATTAATTAAATGTGTTTTCTATTGAAGATGGAGTGATAGAACTTAATTCTGATTTGATACAAAGGACGACATTATGATAATAAATATATTTTTAATAGTGATTTTATTTTTAGATTAATTTATTTATTTACTAATCGCTACTAAAGTAATTTTATGTTGTTTATTTGTTTGGGAACTATATTTATGTGTGTGTGTGTTGGGTTCCTCTATTTCTAGGTTACGGTCTTTAACACAATTGAAAGTAAACACAGAGAGAGGTTTATTTAGGTTAGTTAGGTCTTGACGTGCCTAGACTCTAACTGTACCTGTATATTGTACCTATACCATGTGCTCTCTCTTTCCCACTCATTAGTGAGCTTGCCCAGTGACCCGTTTCGCGAAAACCCATCGCGTTTTCTCCTGATCTGGTGTCAAGGATATACCGCCACCATTCTATTATACCTACCTAACCTATTGTCTTTTTTTTAACATTTGAACTTTCGTGATATTTAAAAAACGGATTTTACTCTCTTTTAACCATTCCTCTATGTATATTATAGGTAGAAGGGATTTTTTTTAATAATTCACGACGTTGTACTAATATAGTCTTATACCCAGGTAATACACAATATCCTCAGAATATTCTAAGAAGATTTAAATGTCCTTAGAATATCCTTAGAATATTCTTAGGATATTGTGGTTACCTGGGTACTCTTCTTTAATTCTTTATCTCACTTAACAAAACAAATAAATAAATAAAATAATTAAAGAAAATTAAATAAATATTTCACTATAAACTAAAACAGCTTTCCCTAAATATTATAATTTTCAAAACTTGAATGTTATTTCCCTGGCGGGCCCGAAATTTTTTATTTATTTACAGTCGAAATACACTACGGTGCAAAAAAATCGACCCACTAATAAAAACTTTATTAAATAGCAAATTATTATTAAATTTTTACAAATAATCATATAATTTGTTCCATTATTTTCTTAAACAATCATATTCAATAAATATTGTTGATAATTTTTGAATTTTATAAAAAAATAAACTGCAACGGATCGTTGCTAAACTTTATCCAATGTATTATCTTATTCTAGGGTAAAGTACTTTAAAATATAATATTACAAAAAACTTTATATGACCTTTTTGGTGGTCCTCATGGTACTTAATTACAATATTAAATTTCATCAAAATTGGATAAGTCATTTTCAAAATATTTAGAAAAAAAGTGTTGAAATAAAGTACTAATGTTTGTGCGCCGATATGTACCAAAAACTAATCAGCGCTTCATTTTGTTAAAATAATGGTATGTTTTCATTTTCACTTCAATCGGTGCAACGGTGTGGAAAAAATCGTGGACGAAAAAAACGATAACATCCATCCATCCGCACGCACTAAATGAAAAAATCGCACTTTTTGGCCTCTCGACGAGACCCCATGTACTTTTTGGCAAAACCGTCATGTGCTAAAATTCAACCTAATTGAATACTACAATTTATGACTTAGGTTGAGGCCATGGGTTCCGTAGTCTTTACCTGAGGACCCTTTGAAGTCGCGATTGCCGCGAGACCGATTACAATACTTTACCCATGCTAAGCTATGGATAAAGTAAAAAAATAAGTGAAATTAAATTGAAAGATACAATTACAAATTATCATACTTTCTCTCAATATCACTTTACATTTAAATAAAGTTTTAATAAAAGATCAAATTCCATTTGAAATATTAATAAAATGAATAATTTTGAATTAAGCATCATTGATAGAAAGATAAAATATACAAAATGGATATTTTTGAAGTTCAAGCAGTTCAAATTGCGTGCCTAATTAATCAAGGGATAAGTCAACAACAAGTGGCAATTACACTTGCAATAATTGCATAAATTTGGTTTCAATATTCACACTAGTTTTTGAGCTAGCTCCTCCACAAAAATGTGGTAACGCACAGACTAACAGACATTTTGACAAAACAATTATTATCTCGAAAAATATAATTTCTTTGATGTTCACTTATTAGAGCTTTTTTGTAGACCGAAATGCCATGGTTTCGCTCAATTTTTTTAATCAAAACAGTTTCAGCCGTTTTTGAGATATTTCGAAAAAAAAAGGAAAACAAACACTTTTTTCATGCGCGATTACAATACTTGACCATACCCTGTATGGTAAAGTAAAAACAATCTATTCTTTAAATGAACAATTCTTATACCTATATATTTATAGAAAATCGTTTTCTCGAAAACGGCTTTTTTTAATATATGATTTCGATAAAAATTCCGTATTAGAGAGTTTTTCGTTCGATAAATCGATCTGTGTGTCTACTATTAAATAAATTCAACTCATAATAAAATAGATATATGAAACAACAACATCTCTCTAGTTAGCAAAAAAAAACACTTAATATAGGAGATAAAAACAATCTATTTTTTTATTTTTAAATCTATTTTATTTTTTTGATTATCAGTTGACGTGTGATGTAATAAATATTTTTATTATTTACACTATTATGCCATACGGATGATGATTATATAGATCGAATCATTTGCTTAGGGAATAGAGAAAATTCTATTTACGATATTCTGAATAATAATTAAAAAATTATGGGCATTTTTCAAAGTTCTTCCGGATAAAATCTCATTGAAATTAACATTTTTATGGCAATCATCCTCAAAACTTGAAGCTCTCATGCATTGTTATTAATAAAATAAATTTACAATTGTGGTGTTTTTGAGGCTCTTGAAAACCTTGGAAACAGATGGAATGTCTTCGTTAGGAAAAATAAATAAAATTTCCTTATATTCTAACAATTTATTTTCATGAAAAACGAGACGTTTCGGCGGATATTCTCACACCATCATCATTCCATGCTTTTCATAATATAGTACATATATCTGTGTAGAATGTCATTTTCTTTTTACAGTTAATAACATTATAAGCAAAAAGCTGGAGCTTTTTGTGTGTTAAATTATTATTAATAATTAATTAATTACAAAAAAAATAATATGGAACTAAGTTCGTTAAAAATAAAATGTTTATACAAAATCAAAAGTCACTAGACTAGTCTAGAAGATAACCGCCAAAAGGAACAATGACATCGATCTAATATGGCTTATCTGGTAGAATTCATCTGTGGCGCAGTTGGTTAGCGCAGCCTCGGCTAAAGAGGAAGACGCAGGTTCGAATCCTGCCAGATGCCAAATTTCATTTTTCCTTTTCAAAACAAAAATAATGAAATTATTTATGAATTGCAAAAAAATCGCCGGCTGAATCATGGAAATTATTCAAATTTACGCGGTTCAATTAATTTAATTAATTACAAAAAAAATTATTATTAATATGGTATGTCAATACCAGCGAATATATCATATATATAATGAATTGTTTTAAATCTTATAAAATGCCTTTCTTTAAATTGTTTTTCTAAAATTATTTCTCTTAAAATATTTATTAAAAAATAATTTTCAACGAAATGATTGGATTTCTTATTAATATTTTACATTAGTTGGTGCCAATTTCATTCTTTACAGATATATGTACTATATTATGAAAGGCTTGGACTGATGATGGTGTGAGAATATCCGCCGAAACGTCTCAAAAGTTTTTCATGAAAATAAACATTTTATTTCTTTTACCTAACGAAGATATTCCATCTGTTTCCAGGGTTTTCAAGAGCCTCAAAAAACACCAAAATTGTAATTTAAAACATTATAGTACCCTATCTAAAAATAAATTTAATTTAATTTAATAAATTTTATTGCCACACCCATCTGTGAATAATTAGTAGTAGTAAAACCAATCATATTAAAGTTACCTGAAGATGAGTCACTGATAAATCGATTTGTCAACACATAAATCTTCTAATCCTGTGCTCCTTTTATCGAAATGGTTAGACCCGTTTTCGAAAACTGATTCCATATAAATAAATAAGTTAATAAATAAATAAACAAATGGAAAATATCTATATTTTTTTAATTTTATTTTATTAATTAATTGACTTTTTAATTTTAAAACCCACTAATACTTCATAATAAATCAATAAAAATTAATAATTATTTTTTTTTATTTTCTTTTATTAATTAATTGAGTTTTTAATTTTAAAACCCACTAATAATTCATTATCAAATCAATAATAAATTAATAATTACTTTTATCTTTATTAATTAATTGAGTTTTTAATTTTAAAACCCACAAATACTTCATTACAAATATTATCAATAAATATATGTATTAATAATTAATTAATTAAATTATCTCGGTGATGTAATGGATTGAGTTATTAATTTCAAGACCCGACTGGGGGATACTGGCATTGACATAATTTATCGGAAATAGTTTTTTATTTTATCTAATTAGATTGATTCCTCTTATTAAAACAAGGACTAGATGAATAAGGACACTCGACGGTGAAGTAATCTCCGAATCGAAGCAAAATACAATGTATACATTAATTAATGTACAATAATTGGTTTAATAAAATTTATAAAAAAAATTAATTAAATTAAATATGAGTATTTTCTATTGAACACACAATGGTAGAACTCAATGCTGAATCAATGTAAAGGCGGCAGCCCCCACAAGAATAATGAAAAATAAAAATTCTAAATAATAGTATTTATTATAAAGTAATTTTCATCCTCTTATAAAACCTGACGATTCAGAGGATCGTACCTCCATCTTCAGGACTTAAAAGATCAAATGAAGAAGAATACGTATATATTAAAATTAAGGGGGTGGAGGGGGGGGGGGGGGGTTAAAATTAAAAATCTAAGCCATTCGAGCAAACTCAACCAATTGTATACAAAATCAGTGGGACCCCAGAAGTCTCCAAATTCAAAAACTAACCGCCCAAAATGAAGGGGGCGGGTCAAAAAATGGAAATCTAGGCTCTTGTATCAAACTCAACCAAATTTTGTATACATAATTAGTGGGCCCCCAGGAGTCTAAATATTCAAAAATAAACCCCCCTCCCCTACATGATTATAAATAATTTTATTAAATATAAGTGGGGGTCAGGTTGTATGGTAAAGACAAGTGGATGGCCACACCAGAACACGTCAGCTTATTTTTAGTTGCAATTCAAATTCAAAACGTTGCCAACAGTGATGTTTTGGTGTATATATTTATTTGCATCAAGGAGAGGACACTCTCTTTGATTTCTCTTTATGAATAATCAACTCTTATAATCTCGGCAAACTAACTCTTTTACACTTACAAGAAAATAAGATAATAAAATTAGTAATAACAGGTGTGTCTTATAATATACTACTACTATTACTACTACTACTACTACTATGTTCCCATCTATTCTTAGATTTCTCTAAGATGAAGCAATCCAAGTAGATATAATTTTTTATTTTCTTGTTCGATAGAAATCTTGGACGTTTTTAATAGACCATCATCGCCCACTTGGTGATATGTTTCGGTTTCCAGTTCCTTTTTTAATTTGATATATAGCCAGTGGAGGGGGGTAATTTCGCAATTAGGTGGATGGCGGTCAAGCGCAGCCAGGGGCCTTGGGACATTAGTAATTTTGCACGATGTCGCCATCGGGTATTGAACCGACGTTTCGACATCCATCCAGACACCTTGACAGGTCACTGCGGCCCAGTTTACAACACACACACACACACACACACAATCTATATGAGAAAGGACAACCTAAGTGCACTTAATTCACCAAGGTTACATTTTATATATATATATATATATTATATATACCTAGGTATTAGAAAATGATATTGATTGCTTTTATTAGATATAGTACCTAGAACACCGTAATTTTTTGCTTTAATAGTTCAAAGTGATATATTAATATTATTTTTAATAATTTATTTTAAATAAACCTCCCACTTAATCAAATTGCCAAATTCTGATATATAAAAATATTTGTAATGAACTTTTTGTGGGATTTAAAATTAATAAACCAATTAATTGTTAAAAGGAAATTGAATAAAAATGTAATCATACATTTTTATGTAGAATACCACCTGTGAATAATGATTTCAATTAACAAAAAACTCATCAAAAACAACTTAGCCGAAGATGAGACCGTGACATAGATCGAATTGTCAACACAATAATTCATAATTTTTATAAAAAAAATAAATAAAACCGACTATAAAATTATATAAACAAAACAAATAAACATAAACAAAGAAATCAACAGGTTCGTAAACAAAGAAGTTATGGGTGAACATACTTAACAAAAAAGGTCCAATAACAATTAAATTTAGTTTTTTACCAATTGGAAACTATACTGAACACAATGCAAAAAAAAATCATCAAAATCGGTTCACAATTGGCGAAGAAATCGAGTAACATAGACACAAAAAAAAATCAGTCGAATTGAGAACCTCCTCCTTTTTTGAAGTCGGTTAAAAACCACCTAACCCGTGAATTTCATCCAAATTGTTAGAGCCGTTTTTGAGAAACCGATTCTATATATACAAGAATTTCTCGTTTAATATAATAAGATAAGATAAATTTACAATATTCTCCTATAACACGGTATACCTACTCGTACAATTTGTAATTTGTATTTTGTATTGAAAAAGCTTGTAAATGATGATTTCCTGTGCCTTGTGATTAAATTAATAAATTTGATATTTTAAAAATAATAAATAAATAAATGAAAGTGAAATTCGAATAACTAAATTAATAAAACAAATTACAATTTGTATTTTGTTTAGAGTAGGTAATATGATATTAAATAATCCTCAATTCATCTATTAACATTTTTGGTATGAAATTCTACCCATCTTTTTAATTTAAAATATTCTCATATAACCACTGTATGTATATACAATTTGTATTTTGTATTTAAAATGCTTGTAAATGATGATTTCTTCTGACCCATGAAAATTGCCTTCTAAATATTAGGCTGATTCTCAACAAAAAAAAAATCGAAAAATGACTTCGATAATTTGATGGAATTTATTTTCTAAATTTGATAGTACATGGCTAATTGTGTAAAACGTTATAGTGGTCCCCAACTTTTTTCAGTTTAAAGGGGGGTGACTCCATACATATAGTTATGAGTTCTGTATAGTTCCAAAAAAAATATGATAAATGGTGAGAGACAACATTAAACATAAACTTATTATTGTACTTGTATACTGGACCGTCGTTTAGAACACCAACATTAACAATTTGCATGAGGGAGGTGAGGGAATGAGGATGAGGGAATGACGAAACAAAACATTATTGCACAAAAGTAGAAAAAATAACCTTAAAATTTTGAGAATCAGCCATAAATATAAATATAAATTTAAAAAAAAAACAATCTTAATAGGTTTATTAAAATCCCAAACGTTTCGGGAGAAATTCTACTTTTATCAATGAAAATTTGAAAAATTTTGAAAAAATAGTTGCCTTTAAAAAGGAATTATAAAGCAACTAAGTATAGTATTTTAAATTACTTGTAAACCAGTTACAAGTTAATATTTACAATTTATAATTTGTATTTAAATTATTATCTACTTGTAAATGATAATTTCTTCTAGACCAAGACTGAAATAACAATTGCCTATAAATATATAATTAAATAACGTTAGGACATCCAGTTTGAAGTTCTGATTTATGATTCAGGAGATATAGCCATTTGAAATTCAGTTCATCGTTTTTAATCACCTTATCAAAATTTGCTTTAAGCAGACGACAACCTCATTGATTTCTTCTTATAAATCATTTACTCTGCTATTACTCTTTTCAATTAAATCAAGAAAGTTGGAACAGATGTGTCTAGAAAAAATAATATATTCCTACAAACTTTGCTACCAAATTTTAGCTCATTATCTACAATCCTATAGAAATTCAAATTTTTCGCATTTTTAAACCAGAAAGCTAAAAAGTTCAAAATCTAATCAATTTTCTGTTTTAGTAATAGAAACAATTTTAGCACTAGAACAAGCTTTTTTTTAATTTTCTTTCATTGAATTATCCTGTGTATCCTGATTCAAAAATTAGTTGCCCCCAAATCCAACATTTTGGAATCGATATCTTTTATATTAACATAGGTATATCCATTTTAATAACTAAATACAATATATCAATAATTTCATGAACATTATACACTCAAACCGGTTACAAGTTACAATTTGTAATTTGTATTTTGTATTTAAATTACTTGTAAGTGATAATTTCTTCTAGCCCATGACTGAAAATAATAATTGCCTAATACCTAATTAAATTTATAAATTTGATATTTTGAAAATAATAATAAATAAATGAAAGTGAAATTCGAATAATTAAATTAATAGTACAAATTACAATTTGTATTCTATTTAAAGTAGGTAATATGATATTAAATAATGCTCAAATTTATTAACTTTTTAGTATGTAATTCTAGCCATCTTATTAAATTTAAAACATTCTCCTATAACACTGTACTTATACAATTTGTATTTTGTAAATATTTAAAATGCTTGTAAATGATGATTTCTTTTGACCCATGAAAATCGCCTTCTAATTAAATTTATAAATCCAATTATTTTTAAAAGAATAATAAATAAACGAAAGTGAAATTCGAATAAATAAATTAATAGGAACAAATTACATAATTTATATTTTGTAAATCAAATAATAATGGTCAAACCTATAACTTTTTTGTTTGTATTTCTATCCAACTCTTTTTATCTTTAACACAACATTTCGAAGGCCTCTATAATAATAAATATCCCCTATTATTAGATTAATTAATAACTTTTTTTTAAGGAATGAAAAAATACATATTCTGATACCCTTTGTTTTTGTTGTTTTGTTTTTTTAGTTTACTCAGATTAGGATTTTTATCCTAATCGCGCTCGAACGTCTTGAATGCCAAAAAACAAAAAACAAAAAACGTCTCGAACGCTGACCTTAATCCAACGTCCTCTAAACAAATTAAAAAATGAGTTCACTAAAAGGTAAAAAAAAATAAAATACAAAACATTAGATATATCTAATTTTATTAATTTTAAAAATTAAATTTATATATAAAAAAATATTATTAAACAACCCTTGATTCATATTTGTTTTTAATTATTCGTAATTTATATATAAAATAATGTTAAAATAATTGATTTCATTATGTTTTAGTACTATTACACTTTAGCTAGGCAGGGTATTAATTGTTGAGTGATGTAAGTAGGAGTCACCAAAAATTTATCATTTTTACGGTTTTGTGGTGGTTTGGGGCTTTTTTGCAGGGTAGTCATACCTTTAACTCATGTGGTAATTCAGTTGTCTAAATAGCAGTGATTTCTATTATACGTGGTGTGACTATTAAATGACCGGCCTGTTGTTACTAGCATGTGTCTGGTGATGCTTCTCCCACTCTAGTTTATGTGTTCTAGGGTAAATAAATTTTATTTGTCATGAACTATTAGTGGGTTTTAAATTAAAAAATTCAATTAACTAATTAAAGAAAACTGAAAAAAATAAAAAATTTTGTTTACACACTCGACTTGTTAATAATAAGTTTATTTAAGTACAAACCAATTAAATTAAAGTTACCCAAAGATTAGACACTGACTGATCAATTTGTCAATCCAAAAACGTTCTAATCCGGGAATATTATCGAAATCGATAGAGCCGTTTTTGAATATTGATACCATTTATTTATATATTTATTTATTAGATTATTCATTAAAAATTCAATTAATTAATAAAAGAAAATGAAAAAAAATAATTAAAAATTTTTAGGGATTTGTAATGAAGTATTTGTGGGTTTTAAAATTAAAAACTCAATTAATTAATAAAAGATAATTGAAAAAATAACTATATATTTTTATTGATTTGTTATGAAGTATTAGTGGGTTTTGAAATTAAAAACTCAATTAATTAATAAAAGAAAATGGAGAAAAAATAATTATAAATTTTTAGTGATTTGTTTTGAAGTAATTGTGGATTTTGAAATTAAAAACTTAATTAATTAATCAAAGATAATTGATAAAAAAATAACTATATATTTCTATTGATTTGTTATGAAGTATTAGTGGGTTTTGGAATTAAAAATCCAATTAATTAATAAAAGAAAATGGAAAAAAAAAATTATAAATTTTTAGTGATTTGTTATGAATTATTTGTGGATTTTAAAATTAAAAACTCAATTAATTAATAAATGAAAATGAAAAAAAATAATTATACATTTATATTGATTTGTTATGAAGTATTAGTGGGTTTTGAAATTAAAAACTCAATTAATTAATCAAAGAAAATGGAGAAAAAATAATTATAAATTTTTAGTGATTTGTTATGAAGTATTAGTGGGTTTTAAAATTAAAAACCCAATTAATTAATAAAAGAAAATGGAGAAAAAATAATTATAAATTTTTAGTGATTTGTTATGAAGTATTTGTGGGTTTTAAAATTAAAAACTCAATTAATTAATAAAAGAAAATGGAAAAAAAATGTGTTCTATTTTTTTATTTATTTATTTATTTATTTGTAATCAGTTTTCGAAAAC
The DNA here is from genome assembly GCA_024734495.1 of Forficula auricularia. Classification (NCBI taxonomy): domain Eukaryota; kingdom Metazoa; phylum Arthropoda; class Insecta; order Dermaptera; family Forficulidae; genus Forficula; species Forficula auricularia. The sequence continues at coordinate 3,713,741 of JALMQS010000140.1, read as the reverse complement.
AGCTCTAACCATTTCGATAATAATCATGTAATTAGAAGATTTATGTGTTGACAAATCGATTTATCAGGGTCTCGTCTTCAGGTAACTTTAATATGATTGTTTTTTATTAATTAAACTAATTATTCACAGGTGGGTGTGTCAATAATTTTTTTTAATTAAATTCATTTTATCAATAATAATAAATGAGAGCTTCAAGTTTTGAGGATGATTGCCATAAAAATGTTAATGTCGATGAGATTTTATGCGGAAGAATTATAGAAAAAAATGCCCGTCGTCCCGCAAGCCGATTATTATAATAGTTATAGATAGATAAATTATTTGTGATTTAAAAAAAAAAAATTAACTTTCAATAAATTCAACCACAAAAATTCAAGCTTTAACGGCTATATTTATATTCAAATTTAATTATAAAATATAAATAAGGTGGATGAATAATAATAATCCTGGGTAGTAAACACAATCTCGACCTACGCAAAACCATTCAGACAAAGCTAATTATTAATCTTAGAAGAAATAAAATAAAATTTTCCTCTACGGAATTTAATATGTAAGTATATATTTATAAACAAAAAAAAAATGAAGGTTTGACGCATTGGATGATGTCAAAGAAGGTGTTCTCAAACACAAGGGCGCCCTCTGGGGTCAATTAGAGAGAAATAAATGATCAACAAATCGTTGTTAAGGTCATGGAAAAATTGGTTTCAATTTCATCTAGATATAATATATCAATTATTTTCATGTACATAGGTACTCTAACAGATTAGAAGTTACTATTTGTAATTTGTATTTTGTATTTAAATTATTTGTAAATGATAATTTCTTCTGGATTATGTTTAGAGGGCGGTAAAGTAACTGATTTTGTACCTAATGAGATTTCCAAACCTTCTTATTGCGCCATACCCGAACGAGCGTCGGCTCCTCTCCACTTATACCTGTGCTGAGTGTGTTTAGTTGTTTTACACAGATATACCGGACCTACTTTTTAACGCCGGTTTCGAACGGTTAATTTGGATAGGTTTACTAGGCAATTATACTTTTGGTAGTTTGCCATTGCTTTCCAAGAGGAGGCTACTGCAAATATCTGCCGAGACTCAGTCTCGAACTAGCGTACTTCAGGACAGCGGCCAGACACTCTAACCACTTACCCACAGTCGCCTCTGATTTCCAAACCACTGAACATAAAATTATTAATATAGTATAATACTATAATAGCCTAAAGTATTTTCGAAGATATTTTAAGAATTTATTTTTTACTTTATTTTTTATACTTTAAATGGTCAAGTATTGTAATCGTGCATGAAAAATTTGTTGTTTTTTTTTGCTTCTTTTTTTTTGAAATATCTCAAAAACGGCTGAAACTATTTTGATTAAAAAAAATTGGGAAACATCTTTCGGTCTACAAAAAAGCTCCAATAAGTGAACATCAAAAAAATAATATTTTTCGAGATATTAACTGTTTTGCCAAAATCGAAACCTTCACAGTCTCATTGACTCAACCTAATTAGGTATGATAATAAAAGGAGGGTTTTTTTTTTACATTGATAAGAATTTGAATTACATAAAAGCCTTCCCTTCTTGTCTGTCTTTGTTCTGTTGAATCTAAAAACCTATTAAAAAACAGCGTAGACAATAAAATAAAACGTTAATTTATTTATCACCCAAGAGAAAACAGGTTATATATATGTATTATGAGTTTTTCTATCTTACTAATAGTGAATAGAACAAACAACAAAAACAATTTTTATTATGTTACACGCTTGTAGGTATATATATATATATATTGAAACCAATTTTTCCATGACCTTAACAACGATTTGTTGATCATTTATTTCTATTTAATTAACCTTAGAGAGCGCGCCCTTGGTTGGTTGCATTGTGCTGAGGAACACCTTCTTGACATCATCAATTGTTCTATTAATTTAATTATCTATCAATTTTATTTATTTATTATTATTTTCAAAATATCAAATTTATTAATTTAATCAAATAGGCAATTATTATTATTTAATCGCAAGGCAGAAGAAATCATAATTTAAAAAATACAAATTACATATTGTAAACACTGTTATAGGAGAATTGAAAAAATTTTTGTTTTGCCGAGAGTAGCAGAGTCGTTGATACACAAAGAGAAACAAAGAGGTTGTCCTCTGCTAGATGCAAATAAACATAAACACATATATATCGAGATGATATATCTGTTTATATATATTATTTATTTGTTTGAGACTATAGTTTCGAAGACTTGGTCTTCATCATCAGTCTTTTTTAATTAAAAATGTTGTTTTTCATGGAGTCAATATCGTATGGATATTGAAAATTTGATGTTCTTTTACTGGTTGGCAGCTTAGAACTAAAGACATTCTTTTGGTTCACATTCAAATATAACCATATGTTTCCCTTTCTCCTTGTTTTACAAAGAGATAGGCTGACAATGGAAGGGGGGGGTTTGTTTTTCTTTTTTCTTTTATCTTTTGTTAGCAAACATCTTAAGCAAATTGCTATTTGATAATTCAATTTGGCTGTTTAAACAAAGTTTTGAATTTTTATTGAATGATTTCAAAATTTCTAACGATTCAATTGCGCTAATTAATTTTGGGTTTCTTTCTCCTTTTATTAATCTAATTCCTGTTCCTTCTGGGAAAGAGTGATTATTTGAATTTAAATGTTCCGCAAAAGAGTTTTCATTCTTTTTATTTTTAAAATCCCTAATATGTTCATTTAATCGAATTTTCAGATTCCTCTCTGTTTTCCCTACGTAGATCGCTTCGCAATCTTTACATTTCAAACTATAAACCCCTTCTTTTTCTATATTTGGTAATTTGTCTTTTTTATTTGAACCTAAATCTTTTCCTAGAGTAATTGGAGTTTTGAATACTGTGTTGAACCCTAATTTTTTCATTCATCCATACGATATTGACTCCATGAAAAACATTTATAATTAAAAAAGACTGATGATGAAGACCAAGAATTCGAAACTATAGTCTCAAACAAATAAATAATATATATATATATCAGATATATCATGTCGATATATATGTGTGTATGTTTATTTGGATCAAGCAGAGGACAACCTCTTTGTTTCTCTTTGTTATAGGAATATGTTGTAAATTAAATAATTTGGTAGAATTGCAAACGAAAAAATTAAAATGTTTAAACAAAGTATTTTATTTCATATTTCTCTAAACAAAATACAAATTGTAATTTATTTTATTAATTTATTTACTAGAATTTCACGTTCATTTATTTATTATTATTTTTCATTCATATTATTATATAAGTCGAAATATAATGAAAAATTCAAGAGTTCTTGTAGGCCTGCTTAAAAAAAGAAACCCTATCGATGATACATTAATACCCTACCATATATGTCTTGTGATTATCTCCTGTACCGCCAGATATTTTATACATTTTCGAATTGAATACTTCAAAATAGCCGTACCTTAAATATCTTCCAAATAGTTGAAATAACAAATAGATTTTTATTTTTCATTAATAAAGAATTTTTTCTCGAAAATTGCTGACATTTTGTCCTTTTTTTGAATTTAAAAGTGTTTGGATATATGTACGTATTCTTTTAAATGGGTCTTATTATATCTAGAAAACTAAAAATGCTAGAAACTACAAAATAATCTTAAAATAAATAATTCTGTAATTACATGGACAGCATTAAAAGGAGCCAATTTTTGTTAGCATTTATCTAAGGGTAAAAAATCAATATTTTTAATTTTACTCGATTTTCTAAAAATTGCTGAAATTTTGATTTTAAATTAAAAATCGTTTTTTTTCAAGGATCTAAGAATTTGAAATATTTCAAAAAATTTCGAAAATTCTAGAATTTCACAATTCTAGAAACTAGTCTTAAAATAATTCTATATATGGGAAATTAAAAGGAACCAAATGTTAGCATTTATTTAAGTGTAAAAAAAAAATCGAAAATTTTTACTTTTTCTCGATTTTCTCGAAAATGGCTGAAATTTTGTCCTTTTTTTAAATTTAGAATTGTTTGTATGTATATGTACTATACATCAGTGACTGCCGGTGACATTTCAACCAAGGTATGCTGTCCCACAAAAAAAACTCTTCAATTTTTTTCAATTTTTTTTATTTTATTTTTCGCTCATTTTTGGAAAATTCATGGATAAACGTAAATAACATTAGTTTCTCTTATATAATACGGTATGAAAATACTCTTGAAATTTTGAAATCTTAGGGATCAGTATCCACAGCATCCATGAACGGTCTATGTACTATTCTTTTTTTTTATTTATTTATTCCTTATTCTATTTTTTTTTAACTTTTCTCGATTTTCTCGAAAATGGCTGAAACTTTGAATCTGATCTTGTTCATATATAGTTGGTTGTCTAGGTAAGTAAAGAGATTTTTAGACTCCTGGGGGGGAGGTCCCTTCTTTAATCCATCGTGTTTGTATAGTGTATGTCTATAGTATAGTATAACCATCGCTTTTTTTCAATTTTTCAAATTTAACATTATATTCTCTATATAATATGGTATGAAAATACTCTTGAAATTTGAAACCTTAGGGATACGCAGAATCCATAATATCCATGAACGGCTTGCCTCTGATGTACATATTCTATTTTTTTATTTATTTATTCCTTATTCTATTTTTTTAACTTTTCTCGATTTTCTCGAAAATGGCTGAAACTTTGAATCTGATCTTGTTCATATATAGTTGGTTGTCTAGGTAAGTAAAGAGATTTTTTAGACTCCTGGGGGGGGAGGTCCCTTATTTAATCCATCGTGTTTGTATAGTGTATGTCTATAGTATAGTATAACCATCGCTTTTTTTTCAATTTTTCAAATTTAACATTATATTCTCTATATAATATGGTATGAAAATACTCTTGAAATTTTGAAATCTTAGGGATACGCAAAATCCATAATATCCATGAACTTGCCTCTGATGTACATATACATTTTTTTATTTATTTATTCCTTATTCTATTTTTTTTAACTTTTCTCGATTTTCTCGAAAATGGCTAAAACTTTGAATCTGATCTTGTTGTTCCTATAGTTGGTTGTCTAGGTAAGTAAAGAGTTTTCTAGACGGCTGGGGGGCTGTGGGGTCGGTCCCTTGTTGGTTGTATGGTTGGCGCGTGCGTCCTAGCCTTTGGGGTCCCAGACTAGGGGGTCTGCGTCGCGGCGTCCGCCAATCGAACATGAACCTCGTCCACCAGTTGACGCCGCTTCCTTTCACGGTCAATTTCGCTTTTCCTTTTCTTTTTTCATTTCTTCTTAATGGTGGAAATTTCTCGCCCATTAATCGTACAGTGTCTGCGTGGATACTACAGTGCGCGTGTTTTGATAATGTTTACGCGACAACTATTCCTATTGGCATTCCAGCTGGGTAAGAAAATGGCCAGCCAGCCAGCCAGCTTATTGCTCGGCATTGACATTGCAACACCTAACTAATTGCGCAACTATTTTAATAGATACTAATACTCCTTCTCCTTCTTTTTTATTACAACTTGGATTATTCCGTCTCTCTCTTTAACTAACCTAAATATTCTCTTATCAATAACGCCGATTTGCTTGCTTTTCCTGGTGCCAGATAGTAGTAGTAGCAGGAGGATTCATGGAGAGAGATAACCCAGATCGCAGCCTCGCTCGCTGATTAGAATTTGCCCTTATCTAGCTTTTCATTTTTTTTTTTTTTTTAATATCCAATTTAATCTCAATAAAAAAATATAGATGAATAAAGAGAAATCAATGTCCTATGCTTGATGCAAATAAATAAATATATTTATATTCACTATTATCTAACGAGCTTTTCGTGCGTGCCTTCGGCATTCCCTCGAAGCTCGGCCCCCGGGCTGGTGCCCTGGCGGGCAGCGTCTCGATCCAAAAATTTTATTCCTCTTAAAAAACCACACTCCAAATGTATACCCGTAAACTACCGAAAATACATCGTCTCTTAAAAGTTTCGCCTCTTTAATTTTTGAGTGGCGGGGGGGGGGGGGGAAGGAATAATTATAAATATATTTAAATTTAAATTTCATTTTTCCTTTTCAAAACAAAAATAATGAAATGATTTATGAACTGCAAAAAATTCGCAGGCTGAATCATGGAAATTATTCATATTTACGCGGTTCAATTAATTTAATTAATTACAAAAAATAAATTTAATGTTTCTTAATTTAAAGTCTTTTAGAGTTTTTCATTTCAAAATTCGAGTGCAAATTAAAATTATATTTCAAATTTGCCTGGTTAATGAAAATCAATTGGAGCTGTCAGTTTAAAATCCGAACTGACAATTATATTTCAAATTTGCCTCGTTAATTAATATATATTCAATGTTTTTTAATTTAAAATCAATTGGTGTTTTTTCATTTTCATTCGAGTTCAAATGAATACAATATTATCTCGACACAAAGTCTAAATAAAAAATTTATAGTTTTAGTAACAGAAATCATGGTATAAATATTAATCTTACATTGGTCTAGTGGTTAAAGCAGATGATCTTAGTTCAAGAGTTTGTAGGTTCGATTCTAGTCAAGAGGGAAATTTTTTTAGAGAAATTTCTCTTAGCGTTGTTACAAATTAATCTAGATCAATATATATAGTATATGTCTAATAAACTTATTAGTATGTATTAAAAATAAATAATTTGATTAATTTAATGATATTGAAAAATTGCCTATATCATAACAACGGCTTAAAATCTCATTAAAATCATTCAAAAAAATATAAATATTTTACCTTTTTTTTTGGAGCGAAAAAGTTCAAAATCTATTCAGTTATCGGTATTATAAAATATAGGATTCTAATTCATACATAGACAGAAAAAACAAGTAAATTTATAAATAGAAAATTGAAAATTATATGAAAAAAATGGCAATTTTTGGCCTCTGGGCGAGACTTCCATGTAATTTTTGGCCAAACCGTCACGTGATAAAATTCAAGCTAAATGAATACAACAATTTGTGACTTTGATTGAGGCCATGGGCTCCGTAGTTTTTACCTGAGAATCCTATTTCAAATGCTGTTTAATATTTAATGAGACTCGAAAATAGGTCAAAATGGCCTTTTTCGTAATTTTGACCGATAATATCTCAAAACTCTGACGTGTTGTAAAAAATTGGGAAATCGCATGATAATCAGCATATAAAACTGTACCGGAATCCATTGTTAGATTTACGGGGAGCAATTTTTTGTCAAACAGTGTAATCAGAGTAGATGGAGCTAGGTGGAGGAAGGTTTTATTTATTTCTACCATAATAAATAGTAGCGAATCCATTTCCCTGATTGGCGGCATTGCTCCCACTCTTTTTTTTATAATTCCATTCTGCTATCTCTCGCCTCCTACTCTAATTTTATTATCCAATGTCAATTCAGTCTTTAATCTTAGACAAAGTGGGGGGGGGGGGGATTACATCCTACAATCAATCCTAACACTCAGATTCCATTTCTTCAGCCTTCCTACTTATACTGGCTTGTAATGTTAACAACTTGATTTCCAAGCGTTAGATATCAATTAATAGCGATTATCAAGTGTATAAATCTTGAATAGTATAAATGACACTTGGATAGTAGACTGTGACAATTGAATATGGGAGGGGTTCTTTTAATGATATCATTCTAGTATAAGAAATCAAGCTTATAGTCCATTAAAATCAAAAGTTTGTTAAAAACTTTATCATAACAACGCACAGTGGTCCCAAATCCCAAAAAGCTGGCCAAAATATGAAGGCGTTCTTCAATATAAATAAAACTTGGTATACTAAGGTTCTCGAGGTCGCTGATTACGAATCAAAAGTCAAAATTACGAAAAACAAAATGGCGTCCCCAAAATGGCGGACATATATATTTTAAAAATATCAGATTTCTCCGAAATTTGGTATACTTAGGTTTTCAAGGCCACTGATAATGAATCAAAAGTCAAAATTAAGAAAAACAAAATGGGGGTCGCAAAATGGTGGACATATATGTTTCAAAAATATCAGGTTTAGCCAAAATGGGAACATCTTTTGTATATATATATTTTTTTTTCTATTATCATCTTATCTTCTTTTGAGCGCGCTTGCCATTTTTTTATGTCAAGTTTGTAGAATAAGTGCAAACAACATTCAAAAAAGCGAATCCATGCATGTAATGTTGATAAACCAAAACATAAATTATTTTCATTTACTTGCCTTTGTAAAATTTTGATATTTCTAATCGAAATATTTTAGATAAATGACAAAATTTAGAAAAAATATATATTTTAGAAATGATCGGAATTTTAAATTAAAAAAAAAATTAAGAAAAGATCTGATATGGACTGTTTTAAAAATTTCCCGAAAAAGTACTTGTAAAGTCACTACAATAATTAGACCGCACCAACCCGCCTCTAATGTTTGTTGATTTAGCTTAATTATAGTATTAGCTAAATGCCGCAATTGGTCTCTTGACCGGACTCGACCGGCCAAATAAACTTTTTGATAACTTTTCAACATTTACAGAAAATTAATTTCTGTAATTTTTTTAAAAGAATATCATTAAGTTTTTGTATCAAACTTTATAATTATGATTTTTCAAATAGGTATATATATTCTACTTACTTTCAGGAGTATTTTCCATTTTATAAAATGTAGATCGGTGAACTTTTCACTAAGATATCGAGTTTTAAAGTGAGCGTTGTTTTTTTGCTTTCTCACTCCGGGCGGGCTTACTCAAAATAGGGTAACTTTGACGATGAATATAAACTAAAGTAAAAACAATAGGCACCTTTTCTCTTGACAATGGACTACTTAAACTATCTGTGTATCCAACATAACGGCCTAAAACTCCCTACTAATTTTTTTTTTTTTGGACTTTTGGCCAGCTTTTCGGGATTTGGGACCACTGTGCAACGGCTCAAAATTTCAAATAAAATTATTAAAAAAAATGATATAAATGAATTTTAAAACTAGTTTTCTTAATTTAGAGAACCTAAAAGTCTATCGCAGTGATTCTCAACCACTGTGCCTCGGCACTTTTGTGTGCCGCGAAATTCTTAAAGTGTGCCGCCAAATTTTAGAAATGTAAACAATGAAAATTTATTTCGCTTTATAATAATCGAGATTTAATTTCAAAACATTCGGAAGAGTCAATTAATTCATTTTGGATTAACATTAGATGTGATATTATCCCATAATAGCCAAAAAAGATTTAAAAATATTATTACAATTTTCTACATGTTATTTGTGCGAATTCGGATTTTCAGCATTAACCAATATGAAAACGAAAAAAAAATCGAGACTTTTAAATGTAGATGACGAAATGAGCGTGGGCATAATCATTTTTACTACCAAATATAAACCAAATTATCAAAAATCATCAAGGTCAAATTTCGCATTAAAAGTATTCTTATAATTTATTTGTAATTAATCACTCAATGAACATCATGTTGTCATTGTAGTACATATTATTTTATTTTACATTGAAAATTATTATCATAAACTATTTTACATGTAACACACGGTCAGGGACGTAACTAGGCCGTATTTCACCCGGGGCAAGAAATAAATTTGCGCCCCCCCCCCTAGGCAGGCGCGGATCCAGATCTCTGATTTGGGGGGGGGGCGGTCGCCGGTATATAAGATTACTTTTGATCTCGGAAGTGTGTCGCGATCGAATTGTCCAAGCGGGGAGGAGGGGGTCAGAGACTGCGCCCCCCACCCCTACATAGAACTTTATTTTCTTCAATTTTAAAATTTAATGTTATAAAAAAAAAAATTAAATAAACATATAAAAAATGTTGATCTCCAATGCTTTGGGGGGGGGGGGGGGAGGGGGGGTCAAACCAGGCGCGGATCCAGACCTCTGTTTTTTTTTTTTTGGGGGGGGGGGGGCGGTCGCCGGTATATAAGATCTACTTTTGATCTTGGAAGTGTGTCGCGATCGAATTGTCCAAGCGGGGGGGGGGGGGTCAGAGGCGCCGCCCCCCCCTACATAGAACTTTATTTTCTTCAATTTTAAAATTTAATGTTATAAAAAAAAAAATTAAATAAACATATAAAAAATGTTGATCTCCAATGCTCTTGGGGGGGGGGGGGGGGGGGCGGTCAAACTTCTTTTCCTCTGAAAGTTCGTTTAATTCATCTTCTGCTTTTTCGTCAAATTAATGACACTAGGATAGATTCATCATATGGCTGGTAAACAGTTATAAACAGTTGTACCAATCGAAATTTAGTTACATATGATGAATCCCCAGAACTTATAACAAAGGCGCTAAATTTGAATATGATTATCTAATTTACATAGGTTTGTGTCGTCAAATCAATATCTCAATTTGGCGCCCCTCTGATTTTGGCGCCCGGGGCTGCCGCCCCGCCCCCCCCCTAGTTACGTCCCTGCACACGGTATTATAGTTAAGTAAAATTCTTTTAAACTATTGTTAGTTTGCCGCCAAATTTTTAAATTGTTAAAAGTGTACTGCAACAAAGAAAAGGTTGAGAATCACTGCTCTACCGACTTGGAAATACAAATATTTTAGCACAAGAACAAATTTTCGTACCGGGTGAAAAATTCAAGTTTATAATTATAACTTATTTATTTATTATTATATTATTTTTTCCGAATGAGACAACAAAAGAGTGTGTCTTCTGCAGGAAAAATAAATTTTAATTTATTGATAACGAGACTAGTTTCGAGGCCTTTGCCCTCTTCATCAGTCTATTTCAATTAATTCACAGGAATTAATGTATGAATGTGAGTTTTACACAATTTATTTTTCCAGTAGTAGACACATTTATTAATAGTCGCCTTCAATTTATAAAAAGAAACTATCAATTTAATTATTTTTTTTGTAGAAAATTCGTTCTTGTGCTAAAATATTTGAATTTCCAATTCGGTAAACTTTTAGCTTCTCTAAATTAAGAATACTTGTTTTAAAATACATAAATATCATTTTTTAAATAAATTTATTTGATTTTTGAGCCGTTGTTATGATAAAGATATTAATTAACAAGAGATAATTATCTAAACTAATGATTTCATTGAAAATCCAAGTTTTATTAAATACTATAGCTTCGCCCCCCCCCCCCCCTGGATCCTATATAACACATATATATATAAAACTAGAAAAATATTATTAAAATAAATAAATAAAATAATTAAACAAGTAATAATAAAGTAATCTGTTCTCTATTAAAGTTGGAAACTAATAATTATCATTATTTAAGACCTATTTAGTTTATAGACCTTGTTGTGTGATTTTTTGTAGTTTGTTGCATATTTTAGATAATAATTCATTCAAATTACAAATTATTTACCATTTTTATTACATCCGTATATCAATAAAAAATTTGCAAAAGTATTTATTAAATTGTATAAGCTATAATATGATAAATTGAATTGGCTAAGGGGCCAGTAAGGGGAAAATAAAAAGTTAAAATAAAAGTCAACTTCTATTTGTTACTTTATTTTGGGCAGACGTAATCGATATTTTTACAACGTTTCGAGCGCTATACCGCTGCTCTTCATCAGTGCACGTCAACTGGAATTTATTATAAATGTTAAAACAAAAAATTAAGACATGCAATGATCTTTTCCAGTTGACGTGCACTGATGAAGAGCAGCGGTATAGCGCTCGAAACGTTGTAAAAATATCGATTACGTCTGCCCAAAATAGCAAATAGAAGTTGACTTTATTTCAACTTTTATTTTCCCTTACTGGGCCCTTAGCCAAGTCAATTTAAATAAAATAGGGCCACCAAACACGGTTCTTTTTAAAATATAATATGATAATTAAAATTTTTCAATTTGTTTTAACATTTGAAAATTTTTATTTATCGCTTGCTAGGTTAGCCATAAAAAATCGTCACGAAAAAGTGACACGTTTTTGGTCACGTGATTAATCCATTTTTATACTACATATAAATACCTATAAATCTATTAAAGAACTATGTATCTAGAAACGTTTATTGAAATTCTAGACGTTTTAAGAAAAAAAAATGGTTGCTTTAAAAAGGAATGATAATGCAATTATAATACTATATATATTTGTCTAGATTAATTTGCCGCAACGCTGACTTAATGCGGCCGAGAGAGAGCGCCATCGGTATATATGAGGCAAATTTGAAATATAATCGTAATTTGGACTCAAATTTCGAAATGAAAGACTCCAATTGATTTTAAATTAAGAAACATTAAATATATTGATAATTATTACCCCCCTTCACCACTCAAAAATTAAATATTCAATTCGCTTTTTTTGCGCACAGAAAAAGAAATCAATCACATCTTAATTGATTTATATATTATTTGTTTATTTTTTAATAATTTGCCACTTTTTTATAATTTTTTAAAAATCTAAATCTTGTTATTCTTATTTTTTGATTTTTACAAAATTAAACGACTTAAGACACGCATGCCCATATGAGTTTCTCATGGCAATACTGGATGGAGCAGCCTGTCATACAAACAACACCTGATCTCTTTTAAATATTTGGAGCCTTATATCGATTATCGATCCCAAATTTAAAAAAAAATGATATAATATAATTCTCCTCCTCACACGATACCACTTATTTAAATAAATCTATTTCCACACAAAAAATATCACAATGCTGTAGATTATAGAAAAAAAAATACTTCCAGATTCATATCTAGAGCCTCATTTCTGTAGCTGAGTCAGAACGAAAATGAGGCGAAACTTTTAAGAGACTACGTATTTTCGGGAGTTTACAGGTATACATTTGGAGTGGGGTTTTTTAAGAGGAATAAAATTTTTGGACCGAGACGCCGCCCGCCAGGGCACCAGCCCGGAGGGCCGAGTTTCGAGGGCGTGCCGAAGGCACGCACGCAAAGCTCGTATAAACATATTGGTACATATTTTCGAAAAATAATTAAATATTAATTATTTGTTAAATAAATAAAAAAAAAGGTAAAATTTGGAGACACCAATATAAGGAGATAATTAATAATAAACTTAAATATCAATTATTCATTTTATCCTCTATTATAACATCGCCTTAAAATGGCATTCAAAATATAAAAAAAAATAATATTTTCTGCATTTATAAACCAAAAGTTTTAAAGCTCATCTGCATTAAAAAAATTAAAAAAATGATCTGTACATGTTTTGTTAATACCTTTATCCAGGGCCAGATTTAAGCACAGGCTACCCAGGTTGCAGCCCGAGGGGTGATCCGCGATTGGAAGTAGGTGTACTCCTCTGTGGAAGTATTTTGGAAACATTTGGAAGTACTTGGAAATATTTGGGAGAACCTGGATATATTTAGAAGTACTGGGAAATATTTGGAAGTACAAGTGGACGTAGGTGTACAGCATATTAGGTCGTGGTTCACCCCTCGTTGCAGCCTATTGGCCCGGACCACAAAGAGTTTGCTTTTTCTCTATCTATTTAACAAGGTGTCAATAAAGAGTCATCCACGTTTATTTTTAAAATAGATAATTGCTGAAAATACTGTTTTTGTAAGTTAATTAAAAAAAATATATATATTTTCCTCAGAAGGGCCCCCTCCACAGGTTCGGTTTAGGGGCCCATAGATCCTAAATCGAGCCCTGCCTTTATCATAACAACGGCTTAAAATTTCAAATAAAATAATTTAAAAAATGATATTTATGGATTCATAAACCAGTTTTCTTAAATTAGAGAACCCAAAAAAAGTTTTCCAAATTGTAAATACAAATATTTTAGCACAATAACGACCTTTCTAGGAAATATTTTTTGTGCCAAGTAAAAAACTCAAAATTATAACAATTATGTCATATATTAAAAAACAATCCCCCTCTCCTGCCAATATCAATTCTTTTGAGTAATTTATTTATTATACTTACCTATCTATACTCAATTGTAGATAATATTCCAGTCCTCTGCTTGCTGTTATTACACAATATACCCCCAATGAATTATTTTCTCTTCCACCATTAGCAAGTATTTAACTACAGCAATTGAAAATTCTTACCTTCACCTCCCCTCCCCTGCCTTCTTACCACCTCCCCTACTTCGTATGCAAATCAAATGACTTGGGAATATTTTATGTTTATCGATGACTGATACTTTAGCTAGCTATTATTCTACATAAACAATAAAAAGAATGAATTCCATTTTAAAGGTCACTTGTGGGGGGGGGGGGGGGGTATGGTTTATCTTGACAAATTTTTGTTTTTGATTAAACATTATAGGTAATATAATCATAGATCAAGATTCCGATTTTATTAATTCAATTTCTTCAAGATGAAATGGTATTATTATTATTAATATTATTGACGTTTTTGATCTTTTTACATAATATGCTGACGCAAAAAATAACCCTTAACCGAGATTTTCAACTAAATCTTAGAGCAGTTTTCGAATAAATAAAAGATAAAGTATTAGATATGAAGCCATAGATATTAATTACTTTAATCAATTAATTATTAATTAATTTAAATGTGTAATTATAATTGAATATTGTTAGAAGAAGAGTGCTGCCATCTCCTGATGGCGTTTGATACTATTACTTTCTACCCTTAATTTATGAAAGCAGTTTTCGAGAAACATATATAAAGGTAATAAAAGATAAGTTTTAGATATGAAACCATAGTTATTATTTACTTTAAACAATTAATTATTAATTAATTTAAATGTGTAGGTAATTATATTTGAAATATTCTTAGAAGAAGGTGCTGCCATCTCTTGATGGCGTTTGATACTATCACTTTCTACCCTTAATAAGATTTATGAAATTCTCTGAAGTTATACAAAATATATATATATTTTTTAATAAATACCTAAATAATATTCAAATTGTACTTAATATATACAATAAACAATTTCATAAGTATTTAATATTATATACGATTAAAGTATAATTCGGATACGTTTGCTGAAAACTACCTATATCTAAATCGCTCAAAACAATTTCAAACTCAATAAAAAAAAGTGCTAAATTGCTTGTATTTTCAAAGCGAACAACTAATTAAATTTTGGCTGCTCTAATTTAAGAAAACCAATTTAAAAATGATTAAATATCATTTTTTGTATAATTTTATTTGAAATTTTCAGCCGTTGTTATGATGAAGGCACTAACAAACATATAACTATATTTTTTTCAATTTTCGTTAAATAAATACTATATAAGATGTAGTTTCTTTTAGAGACAAGCTTAAAGAACTCTATAAAGATTTGAACTTTTTTAAATGTATTTTTAATTATTTTAATGATTACTTTAATTAATTAATTATCAATTAATTTAAATGTGTAATTAAATTTGAAATATTGTTAGAACTCTAGTGCTGCCATCTCTTGATGGCGTTTGATACTATCACTGTCTACCCACCCTTAATAAGCTTTATGAAATTCTCTGAAATTACACAATTATGCAAAAAATATTTTTTTTTTTAATAAATACCTAAATAATATTCAAATTGTACTTAATATACAAATATATATTTCATAAATGAACTGTATTTATTTAATATTATATGCGATTAAAGTATAATTCGGATACGTTTGCTGAAAATAACCCTCAAAACTATTTCAAACTCAATAATAAAAAGTGCTAAATGGCTTGTATTTCCAATGCGAAGAACAACTGATTAGACTTTGGCCACTCTAATTTAAGAAAACCAATTTAAAAATGATTAAATATTATTTTTTGTATAATTTCAGCCGTTGTTATGATAAAGGCTTTACTGATATTTTTTTCAATTTTCGTTAAATAAATATATAAGAAGTACATATTTTCTTTTAGAGACTTAAAAAAAAATTCTCCCTCTATAATTTTCTAATTTTTTCAGGCCAAAAACTTATCTAGAAAAATATTCTATATAATAAACTGCTCTTCTTCAAAGATGAAAGTGTGTTCTTAATATTTGAAGGGCTTTTAAATGGAATGTGGGAGTAGAATTAGAATGGAGTGTCTAATTTGACATAGACCTATCAACTGAAATAGTCTAAGATGCTGGAGAGGTCGGCGACCTTGGCATTAAGGTGTCCTCTCCAGCCACTTGTACTATTTTAGTTAATTGGTCTATTTCAGAGCTAGAATATTTCATTCTTCTATTTAAAACCATCCCATGCCCTTCAGAATGCATGAAAGGCTAAATCAAAACTCTAATGGAGATACTCTTTAAAATACATTTAAAAAAAAGTTCAACTCTTTTTTGAGTTCTTTAAGATCGTCTCTAAAAGAAACTACTTTTTATTTAGTATTTATTTAAAGAAAATTGAAAAAAGAAAAAATTGTTATATGTTTGTTAGTGCCTTTATCATAACAACGGCTGAAAATTTCAAATAAAATTATTCAAAAAATGATATTTAATCATTTTTAAATTGGTTTTCTTAAAATAGGCAACCCAAAATTTAATCAGTTGTTCACATTTAAAATAAAAGCCATTTTGTTAGCACTTAGAAGAAAATTTCTACATTTATTATCATATAATAATAATAATAATAATAATTTAGAAATCTGAAGAAAAAGTAAAAAATTCGTTAGCGCGACAGGTGTGTGAATGAAAATATCGTTTGGTATTTTGGTTATTTTAAATCTCTCTGCTGAAGAATTATAGTTACTCTTTAAAATACATTAAAAAAAGTCATTCTCTAAAGGAAACTACTTCTTATTTAGTATTTATTTAAGGAAAATTGAAAAAGAAAAAAATAGTTATATATGTTTGTTAGTGCCTTTATCATAACAACGACTGAAAATTTCAAATAAAATTATTTAAAAAATGATATTTAATCATTTTTAAATTGGTTTTCTTAAGCCCAAAATTTAATCAGTTGTTCACATTTAAAATAAAATGCATTTGCTAGCACTTAAAAGAAAATTTCTACATTTATTATCATACGTATCGGAATAAAAAAAGTGAATTGAAAAAAATATTAATAATAATAATAATTTAGAAATCTGATGAAAAAGTAAAAAATTCGTAGGCGCGACAGGTCTGTGAATGAAAATTTCGTTTGGTATTTTGGATATATTTTAAATCTCTCTGCGGAGGAATTATAGATGATATACTCTTTAAAATATATAAAAAAGTCAATCTCTAAAAGAAAATACTTCTTATTTAGTATTTATTTAACGGAAAATTGAAAAAGAAAAAAATAGTTATATATGTTTGTTAATGCCTTTATCATAACAACGACTGAAAATTTCAAGTAAAATTATTCAAAAAATGATATTTAATCATTTTTAAATTGGTTTTCTTAAATTAGAGGAGCCCAAAATTTAATGAGTTGTTCACATTTAAAATAAAATCCATTTGCTAGCTCTTAGAAGAAAATTTCTACAATTATATTATCATGCGTATTGGAATAAAAAAAATGCATTAAAATTAATAATAATAATAATTTAGAAATCTGAATAAGCTAGTAAATAAATAGAATACTATGTACTTATATAAATAATTATTAAAAAAAATTATTATCGATAGCCATAGTTCATATTTATTTATTTATCTCTGAAGAAGCAGTGAATTTGTCCCGAAACGTCGATTTCAAAAGAGTTCAAATAACGAACGTTCTAAAAAATTATTTTGTATGTATATTTTTAATTATTATTGAGCTGCCTTTCTATCAATTCTACATTCAATTTATTAAATAGCTAATTAATTTATTTGTTTTAAAACCCACTAATAGATTTTTACAAATAATTATATTTTAGAATTAATTAAGAAATTGTATTTTTTTTTCAATTTAATTAAATTTAAAAATTGATTTTTTAAATATTAGTACCTGGCCACCGAGCGATGCTCGGTAACTTTTAGCTTCAGTTAATAGCTATATATTAATCCCCGAACCCCACCCCCACTCGCCCTTCCCCGGACCCCCACCACTCTCACCCTACCCGCCACCTACACCCCCACCCGAAACCCCGTACCTCCCCCTGACCCCCACCACTGAAACCCACCTCCTGCACCCCCACATCTCCCCCCCCCCGCTCACGCACCCAGTTTTTGCATTTCTAGCCTTCAATGGCCCACAGATTATGTATATATAAGTATATAAATAAATATAAGTATATAAATAAATACGGTATAATTATTTTTTTTAATTAAATAACAATTTTTGAGTTCATCAATTAAATTGTCAAATTAATATTTGTGGGATTTAAAACTCGATTTTTAATCAATTAAATTTTTTTTTTTTTTATAAATTTTATTAAACCAATTATTTTACATTAATTAATGTATACATTGTATTTTTGCTTCGATTCCGGAGATTACTTCTCCACCATCCAGTGTCCTTATTCATCTTTAGTCCTTGTTTTTAATAAGAGGAAAAATCTAATTAGATAAAAAAACCTCTTTTCCGATAATTATTTCAATTCCATTATTCCCCAATCAAGTCGATTGGTTTGCTAATCATTTTTTCCTCCTCCTCCTTCCCATCATCAATTAAATATTTTTTTTTTAATTTTATTAAACCAATTATTTTACATTAATTAATGTATACATTGTAGTCATCAATTAAATATCCCAACTTTTAATATAAAATAATAATTATAATGATCTTATTGTGGGATATAAAATTAAAAAACAAATTATTTATTAAAAGGCAATTGAATAAAAATGTAAATAAACATTTGTATCGAGACACTGAATAATTATTTCAATTAACAAAAAAACCATCAAAAACAACTTAGCCGAAGATGACACCTTGACAGATCGAATGTCTAACACAAAACCCTCCTGAATTTCATCCAAATCGTTAGAGCCGTTTTCGAGAACACGACCGGATATATATACAATTTTTGCTCGTTGAATATAATAAGAAAGATAAGATAAGATAAGATTATGGAGCTTCTAACCGAACAGAGTTTTTGCTTTTGACTTTTTTCACGAATTTTTAAATAAATTTAATAAAGTAAATATTTTCAATTTTTTTTTTTTTAGTTTAAAAAGGAAAGGATAGAGCTCGCTTTAATCGTAGGTGCGACAGATGTGAATGAAAATTTTGTTTGGTATTTTGGATATATTATATCACTCTGCGGAGGAATTAATTATATAATTATAACCACCCTGGGCGTCAAAATACCTGGCGCCAACCAAGTTTTGCGCCTCTACCAATAATATATCATTCTAATTAACTACTATATATATAAATATTTTTATTTTAATAGGAATGAAGCAATATTTTCAGACGCATTCCATGTTTTTATATTTTCAATTTAGATCAACTTTTAAAGTAAAATTCTAAAAATATATATATTTTTTTTTTAATGAAATTAAATCGTAGATAGTTGGACAACAAATCAAATTAAAAACTGAGTTTCATCAATTAATATGCCGAACGTTTCGGCAATTTATTTCTGACTTGTTCAGCGGCTCACATTACACAACTCGGCAATTCTACGGTAACTCTGGCGCCGCGATCTGACGATGGATTCTTATAGTACTCACTAAAATAAGACGAAAATGAAGAATACCATTTTTTGAGATTTCACTAAGTTTTCGAGATATCCAGTTTAAAAAAAAAACTGTTTTTTTTTTATTTATTTTATTTTTCAATTGTTTTTTTATAGAAACCACGGAAACTGTAGTATCACGGGGGTTCGGTGTGGCGCCGCTACTGACGACGAATTCTTTTAGCAAATGAATATTAATTAAAAAAGAATTAGTAAATGCCCAAAAAAATTCGAATATGTAAAAGTCGTTGCCGGTTCGGTTAAGATATATTCAGTTCGGCTCGGTTCGGCTCGTATATCTTCATTTTGGGCTGGGATTTAGGCGATTAGGTTGGCTCCTAAAATCACAGAGAACCCCCATGATACTATGGTTTCCGTGGTTTCAATAAAAAACAATTGAAAAATAAATAGAAAAAACAGTATTTTTAAACTCGATATCTCAAAAACTAAGCGAAATCTCAAAAAATGGTATTCTTCATTTTCGTCTTATTTTAGTGAGTACTATAAGAATCCATGGTGAAATCGTGGCACCACAGTTACCGTAGAATCACCCAGAACTCTCTTGTCTGATGCCCTTGAAACTATGAGAAATAAACTGATGTGGCCATCCAAAAGACTTACCAAGCACCTAGCAAAAGAGAGAGGGCTCTTGTATTTAATATTTAATAAAATACCAAAAATCTAACCTGGAAGACGCGTGGGTGAGAGCGCTATCTCTGGAACGGGCTGACTGGAGCGAATCCTTGCTGGAGAGGGTCGCTTTTTGGGTTGCCGGGGCTCATACCTGCAGTGGCACGGGCCAAATGTGGATCGTGGACCCTGCAATAAATAATTGTAATGTATAGTTCCACTTAATAGATAAAAGGAAACTATTATAAGTATCCGATATATAAATCTAATCCAATTTGATCAAACAAGTCTGAACTTGTTTTCGATTCCTCTTGCTAATAAAACTAAATCTATCTTAATAAATGGAAGCTCAAACTAAAATACACATAGATTAAAAAAACTCCTTTTTTAACCGACTTCGAAAAAAGGAGGAGGTTATCAATTCAACGGAATGTCTGTTTTTTGTTTTTGAACATTTATTACCATGTGGACCGATTTTGACGATTTTTTTGTATTGGGGTCAGTCTAATTACCGATTGGTCCCGTTTTTTTTTTTCATTGGTATTGGACATTTTTTGTTATGTATGTTTACGTATAACTTCTTTGTTTATAAACCGATTTCGATGATTCTTGTTTTATTGGAAAGGAGGTGCATTAGGGGTGACTCCATATTAATTTGGTCAAGTTCTGATGATGTTTGTTCGTCGATTTCTCTTTACCACATGGACCGGTTTCGATGATTATTTTGCATTGCCTTCAGTATAGACCTTTTTTGTTATATATGTTTACGCATAACTTCTTTGTTTATGGACCGATTTCGATGATTCTTTTTTATTGTAATCACATTTATTATCTCGAAAAATATAATTTTTTCGATGTTCACTTATTAGGGCTTTTTTGTAGACCGAAATGGCATGGTTTTGCCTAATTATTTTAATCAAAATGGTTTCAGCCGTTTTCGAGATATTTCGAAAAAAACACTTTTTTCATGCACGATTACAATACTTAACCATACCCTGTATGGTAAAGTAAAAATTTAATTATGGATACGATTAGTGAAACAATTTACTTTAATATTATAATCGAGTAGCTATATTATTCCAATTTATTTAAAACGCTGTTCATTTACTTAGAAATTTATTCTATAGCTATTGTACAACACTAAATCATATTAGATACAAGTACTAATATATAAACCTACATAAAATAAATATTATTATAATATAAAGAACATAAAAAATAAAAAAATCCTGAGGAAGGCCAAAAGGTTTAAAAACACTCCCTTTCTCCCCGCTTGATATTCGAGTTAAGAGTTTATCCCGTGAGAACCGAGAGACAAGTTTTATGATATTGAAATTTATAATTATTTCATCGTAATTCATTACGTATTTATGCAGCTAGTCAGTAAATATGTATACATTAATTAATTTATTATTACGATATTATGAATATTATTGCCAGGATATTATTTTTTTCACAGCCGCCCATATACCTATTTGTTGTGCCGATTTTTTACAAAAGAGTGCGCTCGAATCGCTCATCTTTTTACGGATCCGTACTATGACCCTACATTGAAAAAAAATATCCGTATGTTTGTTAATGCCTTTATCATAACAACGGCTTAAAATTTCAAATAAAATTATTCAAAAAATGATATTTAATCATTTTTAAATTGGTTTTCTTAAATTAGAGTAGCCAAAATCTAAATATAAGTATATAGTACCTGGAACCACCGAGCAATGCAACCCTTGAACCCCCCCTCTCGAAACCAGACACCTCGCCCCCACCACCACACCCAGTTTTTGCATTTCTATCTTTCTAGTCGTTCTACATATTATGTGTATATTTGTTTACTCATACAACAACCAATTTGTCCACATTCGTTCATATTGATAAATATTATAAAAAAATAAATAGGAAAATAATAATAAAAAAAATAATCGTATAGGATCTGAAATAAAATAAAAAATAAAATTAAATAAGATTTGTTTCCAATTATATATAAAAAAAGCCACTTCAACCACTTTATTTGTAAACACACCTGTTTTGTTATGATTTAGACACCTGTTAATTAAAAACAAACAAAAAATTATAAATTTATTAAACCAATTATTTTACATTAATTAATGTATACATTGTATTTTGCTTCGATTCCGGAGATTACTTCTCCACCATCGAGTGTCCTTATTCATCTTTAGTCCTTGTTTTTAACAAGAGGAAAAATCTAAATAGATAAAAAAACCTCTTTTCCGATAATTATTTCAATTCCATTATTCCCCAATCAAGTCGATTGGTTCAATCCCCAATCCAATTCACATAACAAAATTTTTTTTTTTTTATAAAATTTTATTAAACCAATTATTTTACATTAATTAATGTATACATTGTATTTTTGCTTCGATTCCGGAGATTACCTCTCCACCATCGAGTGTCCTTATTCATCTTTAGTCCTTGTTTTTAACAAGAGGAAAAATCTAATTAGATAAAAAAACCTCTTTTCCGATAATTATTTCAATTCCATTATTCCCCAATCAAGTCGATTGGTTCCTCCAACAAACAAAAAATTCATAATTTTAATATTATATATTAATATTTGCTATAACCAATTAGTGGGTTTTAAAATTAAAAATCCAATTAAAAATAAAAGATAATTGTAAAAAATGTAAACAAACTTTTTTATTGAGATTTTCATCTATCAATAATTACTTTAATTAAGAAAAGATCAATTAAGATGAAATTTGTCGAGGTCCAGACCTAGCCAGATCGTTTTCTCACCCTCAAAACTTGTTAATAGAATTTGTTTTATCAAAATCGGTAGAGCCGTTTTCAAAATAGAACTAAGATACAAATATACAAACAAACAATTTTTCTTCGTTTTTGTGAAATTTTGTATACATAATCAGTCGGACACCAGAAGTATAAAAATGCAAAAACTAACCCCCCCCTACATGTTTATGAATAATTTTAGGGGCCAGGTTGTATGGTAAAGTCAAGTGGATGGCCACATAAACGGAACCCTAAAAATAACGAAAGTGATTTGGCAAGTATTTTTGGAGTTATAAGATTAGTAGACGGAACCCTTGGAATGCAAGCCCGGCACGCACTTTTTTGTCGTATTTTCTTAATTGTATGTCCACGGAAGGCTATTAAAAAGTGAATTAGGTTCTTTATCTTGAACTTCTGACCCGCGATCAATGCAAAAATGACTCATCCTTGAAATGTTTTCGAGGCCGCCAGGTGGATATATATTATAGAGTCTGTGCCAATCCCCACCACCACTTAGTATAGGCAGTATATGCCACACAACACACCGTTTTAAGAAAGAAGAAACAGACAGACAGACAGACAGACAGACACCTGGATAAAATTTATTCAAATTATATTATACAAATGTCCCTAGTCGTATATACGACGATAATAAATAAACTTATACTAATATGACAGCGTGAAAGGAATTTTAAATATTTTATTTTTTTATCAATTCTAATTTAAAACCAAACTACTTACGATTTCTGTGTTTGGTCTTAAATTAATTACAAAAATACTACATTTAAAAAAAATTGATATAATAAACTATTAAAATTTAATTTCCTAATTTTGAATTATATTGAGATAATTTTTTTTTTTAATTTTATTGAACCAATTATTTTACATGTATTAATGTATACATTTGTATTTGAGCTTCGACTCCGGAGATTACTTCTCCACCAGCGACTGTCCTTGATCATATTTGTAGTCCTTGTTTTTAATAAGAGGAAAAAACAAATTAAATAAAAAACAACCTCTTTTCCGATAATTATTCCAATTCCATTATTTATGTTGAGATAAATTTTTTTTTTTTTTATATAAATTTTATTAAACCAATTATTTGACATTAATTAATGTATACATTGTATTTTTGCTTCGATTCCGGAGATTGCTTCTCCACCATCGAGTGTCCTTATTCATTTTTAGTCCGTGTTTTTAATAAGAGGAAAAATCTAATTAGATAAAAAAACCTCTTTTCCGATAATTATTTCAATTCCATTATTCCCCAATCAAGTCGATTGGTTTCCAATCTCGTCAATCATCCGTTGAGATAAATTTTTTTATTTTTTTTTTTTATAAATTTTATTAAACCAATTATTTTACATTAATTAATGTATACCTTGTATTTTAGCTTCGATTTCGGAGATTGCTTCTCCACCATCGAGTGTCCTTATTAATCTTTAGTCCTTGTTTTTAGTAAGAGGAAAAATCTAATTAGATAAAAAAACCTCTTTTCCGATAATTATTTAAATTCCATTATTCCCCAATCAAATCGATTGGTCTTTTCTCCTCCGATCTCTCCATCGATCCTCTTTTTTTTGAGATAAATTATTATTTTTTTATTATTATTAATAATTTCGTAATAAACTATTACTGGGTTTTTAAAAAATAAATAATGATAATTAATTTAGATTTAGAATTGTTTATGTATGCCTATATTATGACAAACTTATGAAAATCTCATTAAAATAAATCACTCTGCATTTTTAGAAATTTTGAATTTTTACATTTTAATTTTCAATTATTAATAATTTAATTAATTTAGATTGATATTTCAAGTATTTTGGTCATCAGCAAACACTAGAAACGCTCCCCAACACGGTGAATAACAAACATATTCATATTTCTTACCCATTCTAATAAGAATAATAAGAATAATTAATTATTTGATCATTATTATTTGATAATTAAGTTGAATAATTGTTAAAAATAATTATTAGGATTTTTTTAGATCTAATTGATTCATGTATTTTGTTTATTTGATGTCGTATAAAAAAATAGTTCTTATGAAAGTTGTTCAGTTTTTTTTGTAGATTAAGTAGACGTATAGAAAAATATAGGCTTCTATTTAAAAAACAGAACTTGACATTGAAATACCCTTGAAAGCTTGTTCTACCTCGACAAACAATAGCGTAGTTTAGTTTCCCCCACGATATAAACAAACTTTTATTTGGAACTTTTTTTCATACAATGCACTGTTTCTGTGTTATAAGACTGTCTCAAGATAAAAAATTCACCCGGTATATATCTATATATAGGTATATATGCATCAAGCAGAGAACACTCTCATTGATTTTTTGTTAAGAAAATTATCTAATACAAAATATTACTTAAAAAGAAAAATCAAAAATAAATTATAATTCTCTTTCATCAATATTAATAATAATAATATGTAGTGTGTTTTATCAGTTATAATAATAATTTCTATTTAAATATCTGTCAATTAGAAAGTCATATTTGAATATTGTCCCTTCGATATATTCTCGTTAGGTTTGATTAAATATAATAGAAATAGAATTGGGGTCATTCATTCCAAGAGACAAACTTGATAAAATTGAAACCTACTATCTAATTGATTAAAGAGAGATGATGATAAAAATAAAAGAAAGAAAGAAAAGAAAGACGTCATCAAAAATTTATCGTTGACCTTTATTTATTTATTTATTTATTTTTTGTTTCTTTTTTGTTACAGGTAAGCATCCACGAGAAAGAATCTCGAGACAACGTGTCCGTGAGTTCATTTCATTATATACGTATATATATTCTATACTAGCTTCAAGGGCCTCCTTCGGCCCCACGTGGCTGCTTTATTAATGTTTTATTAGTTACAGAGAATAAATATACTATATTATATATATATATATATATATATATATAATATATATTTGGTTTTAATTTTTAAAGAAATTCCAAAAGCTAATTAATTCCTTTCAGTTAGTTTAGTTAGTATAGTTTCAATAATCCTTTATAATTAACTTTGAAATAAATAAATAATATTGAAATGAATGAATGAGCTCGAATATAAAAGCCAAAAGGCTTAGTTCTTTTGAGATCGCTGAAGGTCTTAAATAAAATAGAAAAAGGATGAGGTGAGATTTCCAAGGGTATTTTTAAGAAAAATGATTTTTAAATAACATATTTTATTTTAAATTAAATATTTTTCATCTATATATATATATCCTATAATCAAAAGCTTTGACTGAAACTTTTTTATTTTTTTCTACCCTATTAAAGACGGTTTTCAGAATTTTTTAAAAAATTTTCACCCAACCCAAAAGAAGTTAGAAATTTTTGAAAAAAATTGCTTTTTTTAAATAACCATAACTTTTTCAAAAATATAGTTATCATGACGTTTTTTTTTTAATTTACTATAAATCTTTGTTGCAATCAGGCGCGGATCCAGACCTTTGTTTTGGGGGGGGGGGCGGTCGCCGGTATATAAGATCTACTTTTGATCTCGGAAGTGTGTCGCGGTCGAATTGTCCAAGCGGGGGGGGGGGGGGGTCAGACACTCCCCCCACATAGAACTTTATTTTCTTCAATTTTAAAATTTAATGTTATAAAAAAAAATTAAATAAACATAAAAAATGTTGATCTCCAATGCTTTGGGGGGGGGGGGGAGGCGGTCGCCCCCATCGTCCCCCCCTGGATCCGCGCATGGTTGCAATATTAAATTCTTCTTCAACGATAATATAGTTAGAACTATTGAGAATGAATGACACTCAAAAATCTTACAAACAGGGCCGCCAACACTTGTTTTTTTGCTAGTTTAGTTCTTTTATTGTTTGGCAAGCTATGTTGGCTAACCTGAATTTTTTTCGTTTTTCCTGAATTTTCCAATTTTTCGGGCAACTTTTTCAATTTTTTTTTACGTATTAACCTGAATTGGACTATTACGAACATTAAAAAAAAAATTAGCCAAATCGGTCCAGGCATTTGAGAGATCTGCGCTTACGAAGAAACAGAAATTCATTTTTATTATATAGATTTATGTAATGTAATTATTTATTATTGACATACTTTAATTACATATATATATAGCTTATGAATATCCCTATCTATTTCCTCTAAGGTATTTAGTGATATGGTATATTATCGGTTATATAATTGTGAGGTTGTCAGCAGAAGGAGAATCGGCCAGGTCTTTGACCCTATGACGTCAACATCCCCCCTCGCCTCTTCTGCGAGGAATAGAGTAGGTAAAAAAATAGGTCAAGGGAGTACAGAGAGTACAGTACACACACACACACACACATTCACTTGATAACAAAAAATTATTGCAATCAATCCGTTTCCCTCCTATATTTCATATTTCATTTCCAGATTAATGGAAAATTCCACTTGCAATTTCAATAGAATTTAGGGGGTTATTAACAAAAAATACCTATGACTTACAAGACATACTATATCTATTTATCTATCTATACTTATTATAATCGGCTTACGCGACAACTCCGTCGTGATTTTGTTAATTTTAAAACTCACTAATAGTTCATGACAAAAAATAAGCTGACGTGTTCTGATGTGTAAAATTATTTATAATCATGTAGGGGGGGAGGGTTAGTTTTTGAATTTTTAGACTTCTGGGGTCCCACTGATTATGTATACAAAGTTTGGTTGAGTTTGCTCAAACGGCCTAGATTTTTAATTTTTAACCCCCCTCCACCCCCTTAATTTTGGTTTGATATGGACCAAAATCTAATCAGCTCTTAATCTCAATGGACCAAAACTACGTGTGAAATTTGGTTTCGATATTCACATTAGTTTTTGAGCTAGCTCGTTCACAAAAATTTGGTAACGCACAGACTAACAGACATTTTGACAAAACAATTATTATCTCCAAAAATATAATTTTTTTTGATGTTCACTTATTAAAGCTTTTTTGTAGAGCGAAATGCCATGGTTTCGCTCAATTTTTACTTTACCATACAGGGTATGGTCAAGTATTGTAATCGTGCATGAAAAAGTGGGTTTTTTCCTTCTTTTTTTCGAAATATCTCAAAAACAGCTGAAACTATTTCAATTAAAAAAATTGAGCGAAACCATGGTATTTCGCTCTACAAAAAAGCTCTAATAAGTGAACATCGAAAAAATTATATTTTTCGAGATAATAATTGTTTTGTCAAAATGTCTGTTATTCTGGTTGTTAGTCTGTGCGTTACCAAATTTTGTGGACGAGCTAGCTCAAAAACTAGTGTGAATATCGAAACCAAATTTCACACGTAGTTTTGGTCCATTGAGATTAAGAGCTGATTAGATTTTGGTGCATATCGATCCAAAATTAAGGGGGTGGAGGGGGGTTAAAAATTAAAAATCTAGGCCATTTGAGCAAACTCAACCAAATTTTGTATACATAATCAGTGGGACCCAGAAGTCTAAAAATGCAAAAACTAACCCCCCTCCCCTACATGATTATAAATAATTTTATTAAATATTAAATGTAAGTGAGGGGCCAGGTTGTATGGTAAAGTCAAGTGGATGGCCACATCAGAACACGTCAGCTTATTTTTAATCAAAATAGTTTCAGCCGTTTTTGAGATATTTCGAATAAAAGAAGGAAAAAAACCACTTTTTTCATGCACGATTACAATACTTGACCATACCCTGTATGGTAAAGTAAAAATATTAAAATATCAAAATAAGAATTTATATTTAAGGTCTCTAATTCTACGTCTATTAAAATCGTAGATTAGAGACGTTAAATAGTATAAATTCTTATCTTGATATAATTTGGTTTATACCGTGAGTTGTATTTTTCAAAAAATTACATCTTATTTTCAAAAAAAGATATACTCAAATCTTCTGGTTAATTATTTTCTAAAATTTATTAAAATTAGGAGATCTAAATTATTTTTTTTAAACAAATAAAAATTTTTATAATTAGGAAATTTAAATTATTTTTTTCAAAACTCACTAATAGTTCATGACAAATAAAATTTATTAAAATTAAGAAATTTAAATTATTTTTTAAAACTCACTAATAGTTCATGACAAATAAAATTTATTAAAATTAGGAAATTTAAATTATTAAAAAAATACTCACTAATAGTTTATGACAAATAAAATTTATTAAAATTAGGAAATTTAAATTATTAAAAAAATACTCACTAATAGTTCATGACAAATAAAATTTATTAAAATTAGGAAATTTAAATTATTAAAAAAATACTCACTAATAGTTCATGACAAATAAAATTTATTAAAATTAGAAAATTTAAATTATTAAAAAAATACTCACTAATAGTTCATGACAAATAAAATTTATTAAAATTAGGAAATTTAAATTATTAAAAAAATACTCACTAAAATAGTTCATGACAAATAAAGTTTATTTGAAATTAGGAAATTTAAATTATTAAAAAAATACTCACTAATAGTTCACGACAAATAAAATTTATGAAGATTAGAAATTTAAATTATTAAAAAAATACTCACTAATAGTTTACGACAAATAAAATTTATTAAAATTAGGAAATTTAAATTATTAAAAAAATACTCACTAATAGTTCACGACAAATAAAATTTATTAAAATTAGGAAATTTAAATTATTAAAAAAATACTCACTAATAGTTTAAGACAAATAAAATTTATTAAAATTAGGAAATTTAAATTATGTAAAAAAATACTCACTAATAGTTTATGACAAATAAAATTTATTAAAATTAGGAAATTTAAATTATTAAAAAAATACTCACTAATAGTTTATGACAAATAAAATTTATTAAAATTAGGAAATTTAAATTATTAAAAATATGCTCACTAATAGTTCATGACAAATAAAATTTATTAAAATTAGGAAATTTAAATTATTAAAAAAAATACTCACTAATAGTTCATGACAAATAAAATTTAAATTATTTTTCAAACTCACTAATAGTTTATGAGAAATAAAATTTATTATAATTAAGAGATTTAAATTATTTTTTTAAAACCCACAACGGAGTCCAGGTAGACTAGATCCCTAGCTAGTAAGATGCCCGCCGAAGGCGGTCTTCGCACTGGTATATGATAATATTTTTAAATAAATTCTTGATTAATTATTGTATTAAATGAATATAGATACTACTTTATAAAATATTTATTAAAGATCCAAACGTTTCGGTAATATTTATATTTTTTATTTTTATTCAAGGTAATCCCATCTCAAAGACAACTTGTATCATTGTCAATTTTTTAAATATTTTTATTTTTATATTTGCTTGTATAATTCTTTCAATAAACCACTTATTTTTTAATTTTTTTTTTTTTTTTTTGAAAATTAAGAAGAATTTCTGAATAAACTTTTGACTTTTAATAAACGTTTTATTCATTTATATAATCTCTATCTATCTATACCTACTTATTATAATCGGCTTGACGACTAAAAGAAAATACTTCTAATATACTATATTTAATAGAAAAAAAAATAAAAAAGATTGAAACAAGGATCAGTGTATGTGTGTTATTGATTTTATCATAACAACGGCTGAAAATCTCAAATGAAATTATTCAAAAAAAATATATTTATACATTTTTAATCTTGTTTTTTTATAGGGCCCAAAATCTAAGGTGTTTTCCCAAGAATTAGAAATGCAAACATTTTAGCACAAGAAGGAACTTTCTACGACTTTTTGTTTTTTAATTTATCGTGAATATTTGAGTCCAGACACACAGATAGAGAACAACATAACTAAACTGTTTTAGGCTAACCGGGTCAAATGCTGCTTAATTTTTAACCGACTTCAAAAAAAGGAGGAGGTTCTCTATTCGACTGATTTTTTTTTTTTTTTTGTGTGCCTATGTTACCTCATATCTCCGCCAATTGTGAACCGATT
Organism: Forficula auricularia; assembly: GCA_024734495.1. Classification (NCBI taxonomy): domain Eukaryota; kingdom Metazoa; phylum Arthropoda; class Insecta; order Dermaptera; family Forficulidae; genus Forficula; species Forficula auricularia. The sequence goes on along the minus strand of JALMQS010000140.1, from coordinate 3,683,169 downwards.
TTGAAAAAAAAATTGTATTGGGTTCGGTCTACCTTCCGATTGGTCCCATTTTTTTTTCTTAGGTATTAGACCTTTTTAGGTTTGTTTGTTCAGGACTAACTTCTTTGTTTATGAACCGATTTCGTTGATTCTTTTTTTATTGGAAAGGGGGTATTTTAGGGATGGTGCACTATTAATTTGGTCAAGTTCTGATGATAGGATCACTATCAATAACATCACTAAAAAGAGAAAAAATTTTAAGAAAAAAATAAAACCGACTTCAAAAAATTAAATGCAACAAATAAAATACACTAAAAGGTATAAAATAATTATTATCTTATTTAGTTGCAACTAAACGACGAAATATTAACATGAAATTACTTTTGAAGTCGGTGCCAAACATATACCTTTTATGAATCGCACTCGGCGGATTTTACTTAGTACGTTTGGTGGTTACGCTCGCTTATAGGTATAGTTTGTTTGGCACCGACTTCAAAAAGTAATTTCATGTTAATATTTCGTCGTTTAGTTGTAACTAAATAAGATAATAATTATTTTATACCTTTTAGTGTATTTTATTTGTTGCATTTAATTTTTTTGAAGTCGGTTTTATTTTTTTCTTAAAATTTTTTAGTGATTATATAGGAGGTTATGTTTTGAACATGTCAAGGTAGATATAACCGTATAATCTACCAATATTAACAAGCCATCTGTTGGACACTTGACTTGGAAATGGAAAGAATGTCTGGAATGTCTTATTGGAAAGAAACACTTTCTTTACTAGGCCTGAGTTCTCGAAAACCGCTTAGGTGTGTCCTTTATATACAGTTGATCAATATATGTTCGTTCCTTTAATTTAATTAAAACTTTATTTTTATTTAAAAAAAGGCAACATTTTGATCCATTTAAGGTGAAACTTTCACTTTCACTTAATATCCTAGAACCCTAATCGCTATCTCTTTACATTATCTTTACGTGTTCTCAATGTTAGACATTAAATAAAATAAACTGCAACGGATCGCTGCTAAACTTTATCCAAAGTCATTTGAAATATCAATATTTTTATTCCTTTATTATTAATCATATAGCATAGCCTATTTGCGGTCCATATTTAAAATAAAATAAAGAATTTAAAAAAAGTACTATCTTTCTCTAGAGTAAAGTTCTTTAAAATATAATTTTGGTAAAAACTTTATTTAACCTTTTTTGTGGTCCCCAAGATACTTAAATAGGTTATTAAATTTTATCAAAATTGGTTAAGTCATTTTCAAGATATTTAGAAAAAAACTAAAAAAGTACTGAAATAAAGTACTAATTTTTGCAGCCCGATATGTATCAAAAACTAATCAGCGCTTCATTTTGTTAAAATAATGGTAGATTTTCAATTTCATTTCAATCGGTGCAACGATGTGGAAAAAATCGTGGACGAAAAAAACGATAACATACATCCATACATCCATCCTCAAGCACTTCCAAAAAAATGGCACTTTTTGGCCTCTCGACGAGACCCCATGTAATTTTTGGCAAAACTGTCACGTGCTAAAATGCAACCTAATTGAATACTACAGTTTGTGACTTTAATTGAGACCATGTGTTCCGTAGTCTTTACCTGAGGAGCCTTTGCGCGCTTGCTGCGAGACCGATTACAATACTTTACCCATGCTTCGCATTGGATAAAATAAAACTATTACAGTTAACCCTTGTACAATACTTTAAAAGAGAAAGAATTCAATCTTTTTCAAATTCTAAGATTTTAGTAGAAATATTATTAAATTGCAATATCAGAAGGGAGTCATCCCCCCAGGAGTCGAACCTGAGAACTAACACGCTATTCGGGCAGTCAGCTCACACCCTCGAGACCAAAACCTCTCTCTGAATCGCAATATATGATATAAGCACAGAAATTTTTTACTCTATTCGTCTATAACGGAAATTAAAAAAATTTAGCTTAAAATGAAAAAAACGTTTTTCATAAAGTCCTCTTATTTAAATGTATAATTAAAGATTTGAGCATATTTTTTTGAAAATAGTTGGAAGTTTTTTCAAAAAATCAGCTCGGGTTCAGATTAACCAAGATGTATTTTAAAAGAGAAAAGAAATTCTAAAATTCTAAGATTTTAGTAGAAATATTATTAAATTGCGATATCAGAGGGGATTCATCCCCTCAGGAGTCTGTCCGCCTCCGTGGTGTAATGGTCAGAGTAACTGGCTGGCAACCCGGAGGTCTCGGGTTCGATTCCCGGCTATACCCAGACATTTTTTCTGTAAGTATAGGGTCTGGTAATAAAAATTAAGTGGGAAATAAATTTAACCGAATTTATCGCGCGGAGAATTTACCACTGCTCGAAGCCCCTAAAACCTTAGTAAATTGGGTATTGAATTGTATCTAAGTTTCTGAGATTGGCTCGTGATCCCGGCTTCTTTTCCTTCTACTCTGTTCTTTTCACGATGGAGGGGACAGCCCATACTGGCCTTTAGGGGATCCACCTTCTGGTGTATCTCCTTCTCACATCAATATCATTAAAAAAAAAAAAGGGTGTGAGCTGACTGCCCGGATAGCATGTTAGTTCTCAGGTTCGACTCCTGGGGGGATGATATCGCAATTTAATAATATTTCTACTAAAATCTTAGAATTTGTCCGAAAAAGATTGATTGAATTCTTTCTCTTTTAAAATACATCTTGGTTAATTTGAACCCGAGCTGATTTTTTGAAAAAACTTCCAACTATTTTCAAAAAAAGATGCTCAAAACTTTAATTATACTTGTATAGTACGTTCTATAAAAACCTTGTTTTCTGAAAATCAAAATTTTATGCTAGGTAAAATTGCTCATTGTACAGAAAATGAGCTTAACTATGGATTTATTGTATATCGCGTTATACCTGGGTTATGTACTATATCTCAAAACCAGAGTACCCAAGTTTATACATTTTATCATTTAATTACGAGCTTTTCGTGCGAGCCTTCGGCACGCCCTCGAAGCCCGGCCCTCCGGGCTGGTGCCCTGGCGGGCAGCGTCTCGGTCCAAAAATTTTATTCCTCTTAAAAAACCACATTCCAAATGTATACCCGTAAACTACCGAAAATACATCGTCTTTTAAAAGTTTCGCCTCTTTAATTTTTGAGTGGCGAGGGGGGGGAGAAACAATTATCAATATATTTAATGTTTCTTAATTTAAAATGAATTGAAGTCTTTCATTTCAAAATTCGAGTCCAAATTAGAATTATATTTCAAATTTGCCTGGTTAATGAAAATCGATTGGAGCCATCAGTTTAAATTATATTTCAAATTTGCCTCGTTAATTAATATATATTTAATGTTTCTTAATTTAAAATCTATTGGTGTTTTTTCATTTTCATTCGAGTTCAAATGAATACAATATTATCTCGAAACAAAGTCTAAATCAAAAATATATAGTTTTAGTAACAGAAATCAAGTTATAAATATTAATGTTACATTGGTCTAATGGCTAGAGCTCATGCCCTTAGTTCAAGAGTTCGTCGGTTCGATTCTAGGCAAGAGGGTAATTTTTTTAGAGAAATTTCTCTAAGCGTTGTTACAAATTAATTTAGACAAATATATATAGTATTTATTTTATTTTCTGCTTTATTGTATTTAAAGAAAAGTTAATTTAAGGCATATTTTTTATGTACGTGTCTGGATTCCTATATAGATATATACGATAAATAACTCAAAAACAAAAATAAATAAATAAATTTCCATTATCAAAATGTTTTATGACAGCTTTTGAGCTTTCTAACATTAGAATTTTTTGTATAAAAGTGGTGAAAATATCATTTTTTGAACAGTTTTATTGAACGTTGTTATGATGCAGGCATAGAAGTTGTTTTTAACCGACTTCCAAAAAGGAGGAGGTTCTCAATTCGACTGATTTTTTTTGTGTCTATGTTACGTGATATCTTCGTCAATTGTTAACCGATTTTGATTATTTTTTTTGCATTGGGTTCAGTCTAGTTTTCGATTGGTCCCGTTTTGGTATTGGACCTTTTTTGATATGTTTGTTCAGGCATAACTTTTTTGTTTATGAACCGATTTTAATGATTATTTTTTATTGGAAAGAGGGTACCTTAGGGGTGGTCCCATATTAATTTGGTCAAGTTCCGAGGATATTATCAATGACGAAATAACGTAAATCTCCAATTCTTATGACCAAATAATCGAAATTATAATAAATAAAATCTTTTATAAAAAATCTTAAAACATTCATTTAAAACCCTCAAACGTTTCGAGAGAATTTCTATATTTATGAATTGAATTTTATTATCATTTTCTGATTCATTCGCCCGACGCTTTCTCTTACGAGATGCATGCAAGGTATTATATATATTAAGTCACTATTAATAACATCACTAAAAAGAGAAAAATAAAAATAATTTTTATAAAAAAAAAATAAAACCGACTTCAAATAAATTAAATGCAACAAATAAAATAATAAGAACTCAAAAATAAAATAAAATACACTAAAATGTATAAAATAATTATCTAATTTATTTAGTTCCAACTAAACGATGAAATTGTTAACATGAAATTACTTTTTGAAGTCGGTGCCAAACATATTTGTACATTTTATGAATCGAACTTCGACGGATTTTACTTGAGTACGTTTGGCGGGTAAGCTCGCTTATATAGTTTGTTTGGCACCGACTTCAAAAAGTAATTTCATGTTAATATTTCGTCGTTTAGTTGTAACTAAATAAGATAATAATTATTTTATACCTTTTAGTTTATTTTATTTTATTTTTGAGTTTTATTATTTTAATTGTTCCATTTAATTTTTTTGAAGTCGGTTTTTTATTTTTTTTTATAAAAATTATTTCAATTTCAAAATTATTAAATTAAATTAATTAAAATTATAAAATTTCAAAATTCAAAATATATTATAACACTGTTAATTGATTTTATTTTTATTTTTAAATTTTAAATTTGGGAGTTGGGTAGGCTAGGCGGTAGCATGTCAGCCAGCTAACCAAGAAGACCCGAGTTCGAATCCGACTCGAGGCATCCGGCTAAAATCTGACCCTCGAGGTAGAGACAAATTTAAATAAAATAATTAGTATCGTAAATGGCTTATGGCTAGAAAGGCCGAAAAGCCAAAAAAAAAAAAAAAAAAAAAAAAAATTTCAATTTCAATTAATAATATTTAAATAACAAAATGTATAAAAACAGAGAATATGACTTGAAGACATGACACTCTCTCCTTTTTAATTACAAATTCGATTTATTTTTCAAGAAAAATTGTATATTGTACTATATATTTGAATGATCGAATTTGTTTTTAAAATAAATTAACAAAGAAAATTTCGAAATGATTTGAAAATGATTAGCTCTATGATTTGTTTTAACAAATGTATCAATGTTATTGGCAAAATATCCAAACGATAGCACCGCCATCTATTGACAAATGCTTCAAGCTTGACTTACTTACGGAATATTCTATTTTATCAATATTATTTTTAAAAAAGGACTATAAAATTAATTTTCACACTAAATGAATAAATAACCAAATAATTGTGTTTTCTATTTTTTAATTCGAAAAAAAGCGATTTTTTTTGTGATCTTAAAATTAAAAAAAAAAAAAAAAGAAAAAAAAAGGGGAAAATTTTAATGTCTTAAATTTTTTTTTTTTTAATTAATAAATAGAAAACATTGATTTATTATTATTTTGTTTATTTTTATCGTGAATTTTTAAACACCCAGTTAAGTTAGATCTTCACTCTCCATCTTCTTTTTATACAATATAAATGAATTGGAGTGGAAATAAATAGAAAAAAAAAAGAAAGAAAAACTTGCGCCATAGTAGCGTGTGACTTGACTCGTGACCTTCCTCAGGACCTTTGCCTTTGCGCGCACCGCAGCGTTTCGGTCTCACTTTCATTTCTTTTCAATATCTCGTGTGCCGGGTCACTTTCCCTTCTTGGGCGGTCATTGACCTCCCCCCTACCCTATCCTATCCCTCTCCAAGATCACGACACGAGTTTGCAAACTTTCACTTCTAGGATGAGAAACAGCACACAAGTCAGCCACTTGAGTGAGCGCGAATATAGGACAAACCAAAAGAAAAAGACACAAGTTCATTCACCAGGCAATACTATTGCTAGAATTTATTTGATTTATTCCTTCATTTAAAATATTCATCAAATGTTTATTCCTCCAGTATTTATCAAAAATCATTGACAATTTATAGAAATAGTACCTTCTTGGAACACCAAGCGATGCTCGGTAATTTTTTGATTCAGTTAAAAGCAATATATCTATCTAGTCTTATTAAACGAGCAAAAATTGTATATTTATTTATTTGTATATTTGTATCTTGGTTCTATTTTGAAAACGGCCCTACCGATTTTGATGAAACAAAATCTATTAACAAGTTTTGAGGATGAAAAAACGATCTGGCTAGGTCTGGACCTCATCAAAATTCATCTTAATTGATTTTTTCTTAATTAAAGTAATTATTGATAGATGAAAATCTCAATAAAAAAAATGACTCGCCGGATGTCAGATTAGAACCTGAGACCTCTTGCATCAGAGGCACACACTTTACCACTGGACTATAGAACTATTTTAAAAATCTTTGCTTTTTACTTTTACTAAAATGAATATTTTTGAATTAGACTTTATTATAAGTGTGGAAATAATTGAATATATTATATATAGCTATGTATTTAATAAATAGAATTCATTGAATAAATTGCGGCGAGGCAAATTTGAAATATGTATAATTGAATTAAGCTGAAAGAAAGACAACAATTAATTTTAAATCCAGAAACATTAAATATATTAATAATTATTCCTTGGCCTCCCCCCTCCACTCTTCTAATTAAAATTAAATATTCAATTCTCTTTTCTCCGGGCAATTAATAATAATAAATAATTAATAATTTTCCTATTTATTTTTTATAATGTTTATCAATATGAACGAATGTGGTCAAATTGGTGTACGAGTAAACAAATATACACATAATATGTGGAGCACTAGAAAGATAGAAGTGCACAAACTATGTGGGGGTGGGGATGGATGTGGGGGGTGCAGGAGGTGGGGTGCGGTTGTGGGGGATCGGGGGTGGGAGGCGCAGTCGGGGTGCGGTGGGGCAGTAAGGGTGCAGTGGTGGGGGCGAGGTGTGTGGTTTGGAGGGTCAGGGGCTACCGTGCATCGCTCGGTGCCTCCAGGTACTTAATATTAAATTAAATTAAATTAGGGAACGAAGAAAAGATTTTTATATTATAAACAAAAGGATCAGCCGGGATTCGAACCCGGGATCTTCACATGTGCTCTGTGGTGTCTTTATAAGAGCCTTAGCTCTTATCCTCTCTGCCACCGATCCCTGAACCCAAACTGATACTTAATGTCTATATGAATTTGGAATTTCATTTTAATTTAATTTTTTAATCTCTTCCTCGTTCATCTTTTCGCAGCTCTGTAGTTGGCTTGACTAATTAAAATTATTTTTAATTTTAAATTCAGGTTAAAAAAATTGATTTTTATTCACAGGCAAAATAAAATAAAATTGAAATAAAACTTAATTTATATTTTTACCAACGTTTTGACCCGCTATGGCCATTATCACTGGCCACAAAATTTTGAATGTAATTGCAATTAAAAATAATATTAATATACACACGGAGGTTCTTTTTTTGACACTTTTAAATCCTGAAGAAGGAGGTACAATCTTTCGAATTGTCGGATTTTTTAAGTAAATGAATTAATATTCTAATAAACTATTTTATAGAGAAATACCTTTAATTAATTAAATTGCCTAACTTTTAATATATATTTATATTTGTAATGATCTTTTTGATGGGATTTAAAATTAAAAACCAATTAATTATTAAAAGAAAATTGAATAAAAATATAATTATAAATTTTTATTCAAACAACCACCTGTGAATAATTATTTCAATTAACAAAAAACTCATCAAAAACAACTTAACCGACTGTGACAGATCGAATTGTCAACATAAAAACCCCCTAACCCGTGAATTTCATCCAAATCGTTAGACCCGTTTTCGAGAAACCGATTCTATACCCAGGTAGCACAAGAATAATCTATAAATATTCTGATAATATCTTCTCTGGACATTGGAATATCCTATGAATAATCTTTCAATCTTCGTAGATATTCTGGGAATATTCTTAGAACTAAAATATTCCTGTAGGACATTAAATTCCCTTTCCCGGAATATTCCTAGTTGCATATTGTTGGAATATTCGGAAAAGAATATTCTCAGAAGATTAAATCCCACTTAAATATTCTGTGGATCTCCTGGAGATAATTGGAATATATATATGTCATTTAAATAACTTCTTAGAATATTCTGGGGATATTGTGTGTTACCTGGGATATGTATATACAAGAATTGCTCGTTTAATATAATAAGAGATAAGTATCTGGAGCGATGCACGGTAATCAAATTAAAAAAATACAAATATATATAGTACGCGCCCCTCGGGAAAAAACGTTATTATTTAGCTTCATCAGACTTTTGATTAAATTATTTTCATTCAATATTTTTCCTGCCATCTACAATAAATTAGCGAAACGTTGCGGTTGGTCGTATGATTTAACACGGTGTTTAATTGTTTCATTTTATCCTCTGATTTGTTACATCTAATACTGATTATGGAACTGAACAATAATAATTAAAATAAATAGATAAATAACCAAATTAATTTGCATTTTCTATTTTTTAATTTAAAAAAAAAGTGTTTTTTGGGACAGTAAAAATATCTTCATCGAATAATATTACCTATCCAAAAGATATATTAAAATTTTTTAGAATCTTTTTTTTATATCTATTTCTAAAAAGACGAAAAAAGTTGTTTTTTTAGTGACCTTAAAATTGAAAGTGATGAAGATCTCAACAAGAAATTTATTAAGAAACCAGTTTTTTAAGACAACAACAAAAAAAAGACCCATCATTATCCTGTTTATTTTTTATTTTTAAATTCGAAAAAACGTTGTTTTGTTTTTTTATTCTTGAAAAGTGACCTTAATTATTGATTTTTTTTTTAAATCTTATATTTTAAAAAATTTTGAAATAGTTTTTTTTATTATTATTTTAAATCTTAATTGGTGAAATCTTTTGATATATTAGTAGACATCAACTAAATGAGACAGGCTTGGCCGAAAATTCACTTTCACTCACGAATTCAATTTAATATGCATCAATATAATATATATATATATATATATATATAAGTATTTAAGTTATTAAATTTTTTATCTATGTCAAGAATAAATAATGAGTCGGGGGGGGGGGGGGGGCTTTGCAGTCAAGAATAAAAAGTCGGTCTTAATTTTCAATGAATTATTATCGATTTATTATTTAAATTTGAGAGAAAAAAAGGGAAAACTTTATTCTTTAAAATTTCAGTAATTATACCCTTTCTAAATATCTGCTAATATATCTTATAATATATTAATAAAATAAAGAATTTGGTAGATAGGTAGGTAGGTAGTAATTTACTTAGTTGGATAGAGATGGCAGCATATGTAGTTTCTTTTAATTACTTAGCTAGAGATGGCAGCATAGGTAGGTTAATTTAATTACTTACACATAGATGGCAGCACTACCGCTTGAGTGTTTTACGAAGAAAATTGGCAGATTTTCTTTTTTAATCATAATCATTTTCAAATCAATGCAAAGATTTCACTGTTAATATAAAAATAATTCCCGGAAAAGTAGCTTCCGCCAGGGATTAGGTAGAGGACATCAGGATTAAGGCCCGGTCGTCAGCTAGTTGATTATAAAACCGTCTAAAGTCTATTTTTGTTTTTTATTTTATTGAAAAATTTTTAATCTAAAAATCCAAAACTCTAATCAGTTCTTTGTTTTGAAAATGTTAAAAGTTTGAAAAAACTTTCTTCGGGCTTTGATTATTGATTTATTTTTTCTTGTGTTACTTGAAAATTTTTTATTTCAAATATTCAATCCCACCTCCCAGCAATCAAATCGGACCAAAGTATTAAATTTTTGGGTTTTTTTAACGCATTAATACATTTTTAAACGTAGAGAAAAATTTATTTTTTCTGTATACCTGCGGGTATGGATTATTATAATTTTTAAAATAATTCAAGAATAATAGACCTTATATGGTTTCTTTTATTTAGAAATTCCCACTGACGTTTCGGCTATTTTGATTTCATCATTTTTCATTTGACTTAGATTCTGAAAATTTCTGGTAAAATATTATTACATTTTTTATGCAAAAAAAAAAATCATCCAAATCGGTCCACATAGTAAAGAGAAATAAATGTTCAAACACAAAAAAACAAAAAAAAAAAACAGGCAGAATCTCCTTTAATCAGATTAACATTTATTTGATTTCTTAACGCCTCTATCTCCAATCAGTATTACTATTTTTTTTTTAAGGATTTCTTCGTGCATAAGTATTCATCGATTTTATTATTGATTGACTTTTTTACACAATCATTCTTGTTTGCAAATTGTTCATCCATTCTATTTTGCAATATTCAGTCGTCTATTGCAGAAATACGGTTTGGGCGGGGAAAAAAGTCCCTCTGAATGGACCTATATATATATATCTAGATGATTTTTTCCCCTGAGACTCGCGGCTAATAATTACTTTAATTATGGGAGATGTAATCATTTTTTGCTAATTTATCCGGAAGTAGGGAAAAAAACAACCAACTCAACTTTCGCTTTTTCATTCTCCTCCCCCATTCTAATGAGATTTCTTTTATTTAAAGCCGTTAAAGATTTATTTTTTGTACCATAAAGTATACAGATTTGAAATATATTTTCAGTTAGAGTCTCTTAATTGGCTGGATTCATTTAAGATAATTGGAAAAAAAATGAGTAGTTTTTTTATTTTTTAATGTTTTTTTTTTTTAAATCTTTTATATAAAGAGAAATCAATGAGGTTGTCATCTGCTAATTGCAAATAAACATTATGGTACACATATCTATATAAATAAAAAATTATTAAAATTCTTCCAGAACTTAAATGACAATGATTTAAATTTTTCGTTAAATTGAAGGGTTGGTTTTGTCACAATATAATAAAACAGTAATTTCAATAATTATTTGAATTATTTAATTGTTGCTATATATATATATATATGTGTGTGATGTATCTATATTGAGGATTTAGGAATGAATGTTTCATGTGAAATGACAAATTCCGGTTCTTGAACGAGATGTATGTATGATTTCAAACTATTGTAAATTTTTTGTGTTATATAATTCTCTATAAAAAGAAAAAATGTAAATAAAATGTTTCATTTCAATTTTAGAACTACTGAGGATGGTCGACCAGTGGTGACCGAAACTGTATAGCTATCAATTAAATAATTCAAATAGTTATTGAAATTATTGTTCTATTATATTTGTGACAAAACCAACCCTTCAATTTAACGAAAAATAAATAAATAAATAAATAAAAATGTACTGTTGTGCTTAAGTGATACGTTGAAAGATCTCCGAAAGTTCTTCACCGATTTCTTTGAAATTTTCACACAACATTCCATTCAAATACACGAGTGTTTTTATATATATTGTTTTAATAGATATCACACCTGTGGCATGTAAAAAATATTTTTTATCGAGGAAACAACGCCAGCTCCTCTCTGGGGGGTTAAAAGCAAACAAACAAAATGGCCGATATTATCTTTTTGGAAATCTTTCAACTGTCAATATTATTTTTGGTTAAGGGAACAATTTTGACAAGTAATATATAATTCATTTACTGTTTTAATAACTATTCTATAATTATTTGCATTTTCAAAACTATTATTATTTTTTAAATATATTTAAATTTTTGATCAAATCAATTTTGACAGGTAAGCAATATATAATCATTTATCATTTTTTTAAATATAATTATCTATATAAATTTTAACCATAAAACGAGACGCTCCCCGCCAGGTGCTAGGGGACGCCGGTACGAAGGCCCGGACGTCAGCTAGTATTGAATATATTGAAAAATTAATTGCTTTATCCATAATGAATATAGAACTACTAATGATGGTTTTAAATTTCAGGCCATGGCTTTTCACCTGAATGACTATGAAAATTCCATTAAATTACGTGATATACTATATATCACGAATATAATATATCTTATACTATTAAATGATCTTTACCATAATCCGTGTCCGCAAGGCACATATCAATATAATAATCTCGGAGTTTCCAGTTTTTCACATTCTCATACTTGCTAAAGCCAGAGCATTATTATACTGTCTTAATGTTTCTTTAAAATTTTTTGAATCGACAGTATCTTTAAAGTACAGATTTTTGACATAGTCTATTGGTAAATTGAAATTTGTAGAAAAAATTAAATAAGAATTTTCTTAATTGAAAAGTTTTTGTTTTGCCGAGAGTAGCAGTAGCATGTTTTTCATGGACTGGACTGGAATATATATACAAATTGTATTATATTGAAACTATATATGTGGGTATATTTAAAAAAGCATCAAATTGAAAACTTTGTAGAAAAACTTCAATAAGAATTTTCTTACTAGATCTTGGAATAGGAAATAAGAATAGCAAAAAATATGCTAAAGTTCCTTCTGGGAAACTAAAAGTTCATTTTTAATGAAACACATCGGTTACTTGACCCTCAGGAGTATATGTTTCAAATTTCAAGACAATCGGTTAAGCTGTTTAACTTTCAGGTCGGTGAACATAGAGATATAGAATCCCCAAAATATATTGAAAAAAATGTCAGGTCAGATATATAGAATCTATTTTTCTAATGTTTATCAATGAATTTTTTTTTCATATATACCTATTTATATAAGTGAATTTCATCCCTAAGACAATCTTTGTATAATTGTCTATTTTTACAAAATATTTCTTTCTTTATAATTTATTTATTTATAGTTGCTTTATCATTTTTTTTTTAATCGAACTATTTTGTTAAATTTTCAAAATTTTCATTCATAAATGAAAAAAATTCTCCTCAATTTTTTAAATAAGCATTTTTAGAATTTTTTTATATTAAATATTTGTATTTATTAAAAAATTAAAACTAATAATAAATATTTATATTTTTTATTATTATTCAAGCTAATTTCATCTCTAAGACAATCTTTAAATAGCATTTTGTCTATTTTCAAAATATTTATTTTTTACATTTGCTTTTCGCTTTATATTTCATTTTGTAACAAACTACGTTTATAAATTTATTTCCAAATTTCCAATAATATGTTAAAAGAGAATTTTTGCGAAACGTTTTGACAGATTGTTTTATAAAATAAGTGTATTTATTCAATGCAAAATTAATAAATAAATGAAAATTTAATATGTGGATTTCTTTCGGTATACCTGTACATACTATATAAAACTTGAATCGATTACTGATTTGTGACGTAGCAATTAATTTATCCTCTTAAAAAGGGAAACGGCATAATCGAATCTGAATTTGGAATCAGCGCGTGAAGAAATACTATACTCGTATATAAAATAAAAATCACTTCCTATTTGATAAAAGAACAACTCTGGTGACCTTTCAATTAGGGCCCCTTACGCCTAATTAGGGATCATCAATAGAAATAGGTTAAAGTACCGTTAGAGTATACTCTCTCTCTATCTGCGGGGCTTAATCGAATTCGAATCCGAAAATGACCTTAAAATCGAGAGAGAAAGGATTCGTGTATGCAATTGCATCATCTGAATTACAAAGGGATGCACTAGTTTTACAATTTAACAATTAATCAGCTGATACAATCTATCTCACGAGTATTCTCAATCACTGTTTGAAAAAATATGTTTAACTAGCTGACACCCGGGCCTTCGGCCTGGTTTCACTTAGCCCCTGGCGGGGAGCGTCTCGTTTTATGGTTAAAATTTAAATAGATAATAGCTGGCCCGACCACCCGTTGCTGTGACTAACTCTTATGCTTCACGCCTAAACCACTGGACGTATCGAAACTATATTCGCATAATAATAGTTTTGAAAATAAATTAAAAATGCAAATAATTATAGAATAGGTATTAAAACAGTAAATGAATTATATATTACTTGTCAAAATTGTTCCCTTAACCAAAAATAATATTGACAGTTGAAAGATTTCCAAAAAGCTATTATCGGCCATCTTGTTTGTTTTCTTTCACCCCCCAGAGAGGCGCTGGCGTTGTTTCCTCAAAAAAATTTACATGCAACAGTTGTGATATCTATAAAAACACTCGTGTATTTGAATGGAATGTTGTGTGAAAATTTCAAAGAAATCGGTGAAGAACTTTCGGAGATCCTTCAACGTATCACTTAAGCGTAACAATACATTTTTATTTATATAGATAATATGTTGTATTTTTTTAATCAGCGAACGGTTTGAAACAATCCATATATTTGAGAGGAGGATGGATGGATGGTTGAATTTGTCAGTTCTTTCTTGTCTTCTTTTCTTTTGTAAAGAGTTCGGATCATGTCTGACGTTGTTTCGTCATTGCTGCAACGGCCTTTGCACTGAAACCTCCTCTTCAAGGCTTCTTAGAAGGGAAGGCCTTACCTACCAAATGATCACCTACTAGTTATAAAACGAAAGTTGGCAATTTTTTTTGTTCAATTCAAGTGCAGTGTTATGTAAATTGTTCAGGCTGCGTAATCATCATCCATCTTTACGAAATTCCCGGGGCATTCAACTCAACTCTTTTTATTTTTTTGTCTTTTAGCTGAATTCCGTGGGAGGAGTGAGTTCCTTGGTAAAACCACGGTAATTAATAACACAAGTTGGCAATAAATGTAATTAGAGATAAATTATTTATTACCATGTTAAGAGGAAAAAGATTATTGTTAGCGCATCTGAGAAACTAATTTTAATGCGAATGTAAAATTTCTTCAAAGTCAGAAAGTGATCTGAAATGCTTCCCATATCTTCACTGTTATATCAAAATGTCCTATGTCAAAATTATCAAAATAATTTATTGAAGAAAAACACTTGTATTTGAGGCGTTCAAAAGCAGAGTGGACCACAAATCTCTTTTTCGCTGATAAATCAGGTAGGTTTTTGATAAAACTAAATAGACAGAGTAGTCCAAACGTCCTTCTAGATTACAGCACAGGAACCACTTTACCTCTGTTTTGCAGAATTTTTCATAAAAAACCAATAGCGGTATGGTCCGCTTTGCTTTTGAACGCCTCATTTATTAGCTACTGCTCTCAAATTATTGTAATTATGGTGTCAATTATTTAGGGTTAATACAAAATGAAAACAGAAGCTTAGCTACTGAAAAGTGTAAATTTTTCATACGACATTTTGATATAATGACAATATTCAGAAAGTAATCTTCTAAATGTTAATTAATATATTGCATTAGCTAGATCCAATTAGAACTTTGATCGATTTGATTAAGAAGCAAAAATACTTTAAACTTTGTTACTGTCATTAACCTCGCCTGTTTACAAATTAATTATATAAATATTACTTCATCAGTAGATCTGAATGAGAGGCTAATTTGTTTACCCAGCAATTTTGAATCCCCAGGATTGCAGAAAACATGGTTTGGAGGAATTTAGCGAATTTGATGACTTGACAAAACATTCTACCTTTGAGTTTGATAAGAGGATTTCATGATATGGTTGAGGAATAAGAAGTCTGTTTTTTTTTGTTCGTTTTGGGTCGATGGGGTTGGTGGTTTCGTCCGTACTTCATTGTGCCAATAAATGTCAGGGTGGGAAACAATCGGGTTTAAGTAGTGGTTATGGGGACTTGAAAACCGAGAAAAGATTAAAAATTTTAGATTATGGTTGTTTGTGGCTTAGTTGAATTATGGTCAAATTGTTAACATGGAATATCCGAGAATATAAGAAGGTTTCAGTACATTTGAAGTTCCACGCTCTTGGTTGACCCCCATTCACCGGGTGAAGAATACCATTGTTCTGCGTTTTCTATGGTTTACTAGAGTTTCACCCTATCATATAGAATTGTTGAAACTTTAATGTATGTAGAATTTTTCTTCAAAGTAAGAAACATCAAAAATAGTATAATCTGAAAAGCTTACTGTTTCACATAGACATATAAAGTTAACCTTCCGGATGTTAATTAATATATCGGTTTAACTAGAAATCAATTAGATCTTTGATTGATTTGATTAAAAAACAAACATAGTTGACCTTTATACTTTGATGATGTCAATAACCTCAAATATTAGGGATTAATTAACAAATATTACCCAACACGGTAGATCTGAACGACAATGACTAATCTGCTTACCTACAGAATAATATTATTCTTGTGCATTTTCTAGGATTTAGCAAAGTTTCCCTCTCCCGTATATTTAGATACTTATTGTTGGTTTCACATACACCGCAAATAACCTTCCAGATGTTAATTAATATATCGGAATTCATTAAGAACTTTGATTGACTTAAGAAGTTGAAATATTTAGCCTTTAAACTATGTTGCTGTCATTAACCTCTAATATTAGTGACTAATTTATAAATATTATCTCACCCGTAGATCTGAATGAGAGGGGAATTTGATTACCTGCCGAATATCATTATTGTGTATTTATTCTGAATATCTGTAGAAAAATGAAAAAACTTTAAGTACCTATACCTATATTACTATTTTATGTAGGTATATGATGTACTCCAAATATGTCAATTTTATATTTTGTTATTAGTTCTCTGCTCTTCTTGTATCGATATAATAGTTTTGGGATTCTATATCTCTATGTTCACTGATCTCGAGGTTAAACGGCTTAACCGATTGTTATGAAATTTGAGACATTGACTCCTGAGGGGTCAAGTAACCAGTTGGATTCATAAAAAGTGAACTTTTAGTCCCGATGAGGAACTTTACCATTTATTTTCTTCTATTCTTATTCCAAGATCTATTAAGAAAACTCTAAATGAATTTTTTCTTCAAATTTCATTTTAATCTTTTTAAAACCCACAAACAGTTTAATATAATACCTACAATTTATAAAATATACTAACGCAAAGCAGATTCTCGAAAACGGCTCTAACGATTTCAATTAAAATCGCGGATTTAGGGAGTTTTTGACTCGTTGAATCAGTTTTATTACCCATCTTTTACCCAAAATTGCATACGTGAAGATTTTACAATCCCCTCAATCTTTGATAAATCTTCTAATTTAAATTCTGTAACTCCAATTCTTACAAGTAAATAATCGTAATTATAATAAATAAAATCTTTTATAAAAAAAAGTTCATTTAAAACCCGCAAACTTTTCGGGAGAATATTTATATTTATGAATTTAATTTTATTATCATTTCTGATTCATTTGCCCGACGCTTACGAGATGCATACCAAATATTATCTTAAGTCACTATTAATAGCGATCACCAAAAATAGAGAAAATAAAAATAATTTTTATAAAAAATAATACAACTGACTTCAAAAAATTAAATGTATCAAATAAAATAAGAATAACTCAAAAATCAAAAAAAATCACTAAAAGGTATAAAATAATTATCTAATATACAATAGTTACAACTAAAAGACGAAATATTAACATGAAATCACTTTTTGAAGTCGGTGCTAAACAAACTATATAAGGGAGCTTGCCCGGCAAACATACTAAGTAAGATCCGTCGAGTGCGATTCATAAAATGTATATTTTTGGCACCGACTTCAAAAACTGAATTCTTGTAAAAATTTTGATTTTTGAGTTCATATTATTATTTTATTTCTTGCATTTAATTTTTTTGAAGACGGTTTTTTTTTATAATTAAGACCTAGAAACAGTTTAATATAATAGAATTTATAAATTATATTTGCAAACATTGTAAAGCAACGCAGATTCTCGAAAATGGCTCTAACGATTTCGATGAAAACCCATTTTTGAAGATTTTACAAATCCTCCAATGTTTGATAAATTTTCTAATATAAATTCTGCATCCATTTATGAATACTTTAAATAAAAAAAAAAGTTTTATGTAACAAAACTTAAATGATATATGATGCAAGCAACGAGTTTGCCATCTCTCACTTGACACCAATGCCGTTCGTCCAGAGTAAATATGAAGTATGTAGGGAAATATCCCCTCCCCTTATCCCCTCTACTGGTCCCCCCCCGCCACCGGTTCTTGCTCACATTGCAAACTTAATGTAGCACAAGGACAGTCATTCGGCTTGAGGAGAAGAGAAGGTAGTAGTGGGATAGTACAAATTTTTTTAATTTGTATTTTGTATTCTTTTTTTTTCACGAGTTCGTTGCTATCTTGTGTTCGGTACACATCGGATAAATTCGGCAAAATTCGCGAGGAATTATATTCACACGTTAAAAAATCGCGGTCACTTTCGCCTTCGTCATTTTTTATTATCAAGTTAGTAGAGAGAGAGTACTAGTAGAGTGTACAAGTGTGTGTGTGTGTGTGTGCGGGAGGGCTTTGAACCCGCGACCCACAAAACTAGTTGCGCGTATTGCCGTTAGACGTCACCAGTGTCGCACGCTCAACGTGTTCCCTTAAACACGCTCTTTTCTAACGGATGTTAACCGAGACCGAGACCGCCGAGAGCTTACCCGCTTACCATCCAAATTCTACACGATATACCGTCCAATTTGAAGGTAAATAAAAACAACCAGTCACGCAACAATCGAAAAAGAGAATTTTATAAACAAATTATTGTTAACCTTTTTTTAATAATTAACTTTTTTTATTGTGGTAGGTTAAGGTTCTTTAGTAATGAAGGATATTTTCTAAACTATTAATTTACGTATATTAAAAATAAATAAATATGTGATATGTATATATAATCTCAGAGTTATTTTTATAATCGTAGTTGGTTCGTCGCGAATGCATTTCCTTAAATAAATCCCATCCTATTTTCAAGGTCCTTAGGATATATAGCCCAAGATCCTTGTTTTTTTATATCATTTCACTTTCATTATTATTAAACCAGCTGCGAAACCCGCCTATGGGGGGCATCTTGCTGGCCAGGGCGGCTACACCCCCTGGACTCCGTAGGGGGTTTTAAAAATAATAATTTAAATTTTCTAATTTTATTAACTTTTATTTGTCATGAACTATTAGTTGATTTTAAAATAATAATCTAAATTTCCTAATTTTAATAAATTTTATGAACTATTAGTAGGTTTTAAAATAATAATTTGAATTCCCTAATTTTAATAAATTTTATTTGTCATGAACTATTAGTTGGTTTTAAAATAATAATCTAAATTCCCTAATTTCAATAAATTTTATTTGTCATGAACTATTAGTCGGTTTTAAAATAATAATCTAAGTTTCCTAATTTTAATAAATTTTACTTGTCATGAACTATTAGTGGATTTTAAAAATAATAATTTATATTTCCTGATTTTAATAAATTAAATTTGTCATGAACTATTAGTGGGTTTTAAAGTAATAATCTAAATTCCCTAATTTTAATAAATTTTATTTGTCATGACCTATTAGTGGGTTTAAAAATAATAATCTAAATTCCCTAATTTTAATAAAAATTTATTTGTCATGAACTATTAGTGGGTTTTAAAATAATCATCTAGATTTCCTAATTTTAATAAATTTTACTTGTCATGAACTATTAGTGGGTTTTAAAAATAATAATTTAAATTTCCTGATTTTAATAAATTTTATTTGTCATGAACTATTAGTGAGTCTTGTGTAGTCTTGATGTCTGAGCTTTGAAACCCGTGATAATGGGTCGTCCATAAATTAAATCACACGAATTTCAAGATTTTTAGACCCCCCCCCTCCTTGTATCACATTCTGTCACATTTTCATTGTATTGTGACGTCACACTATCCCTTTTATAATTTTTATTTATATTTGAAAAATATTTAATTTGACTGTGATATCACAAGTTTTGATATCCCCGGGCCCCCTCTGGCACATCTTGTCACAAATCCCCCTCCTCCTTACTGTGTGGCGTAATTTGTGGACGGCCCCTTAACAACAGTCTTACAAAAATTCAAATTTTAAAGGGGTGAAAAAGCAAAAATAATGCTAGGTGTTATATAACGATTCCTTCAGAACTATTAGGTATTAGAACTTGAAATTTCGTATGAAGATAACTTTTAGGACATTAATGCTTTATTAAGAAGTTTATTGCGCCGCGGGGGGGGGGGGCTAGAGGACGCTCCCAAGTTAGTAAAAGGCCCAGCACATTTAGTAACTTATATATTTAATATTTGAATTACGTGGTATATTAATTACTCAGATAGACATAATAGGGTTTCTTTATACGTTTGTATGATGCCACAAAAACTACCCTATTAATTAAATAATTTTTAGAAAAAACCTACAACAAAATAATTAAATGTAACAAATAAAATAATAATAACTCGAAAATAAAATAAAACCACTAAAAGGTATAAAATAATTATCTTATTTAGTTACGACTAAACGACGAAATATTAACATGAAATTACTTTTGAAGTCGGTGCCAAACATATACATTTTATGAATCGAACTCGACGGATCTTACTTAGTACGTTTTCGGGTAATGAAGATAAAATCGCATAAGCTCGCTTATATAGTTTGTTTGTCACCGATTTCATGTAAAAATTTCGTCGTTTAGTTGTAACTAAATTAGATAATTATTTTATACCTTTTAGTGCATTTTATTTTATTTTTGAGTTCTTATTATTTTATTTGTTGCATTTAATTTTTTTGAAGTCAGGTTTTATTTTTATAAAAATTATTTTTATTTTTCTCTTTTTAGTGATGTTATTAATAGTGACTTATGATAATACCTTGCATGCATCTCGTAAGAGAAAGATTCGAGCGAATGAATCAGAAATTGATAATAAAATTCAATTCATTAATAGAGAAATTATCTCGAAACGTTAGCGGGTTTTAAATGAACGTTTTAAGATTGTTTTTTTTATAAAAGATTTTATTTATTATAATTTCGATTATTTGCTCATAAGAATTGGAGATTTCCGTTATTTTGTCATTGATCATATCATTAGAACTTGACCAAATTAATATGAGGATTACCCCTAAGGTATCACCTTTCCAATAAAAAAAGAATCATCGAAATCGGTCCATAAACAAAGAAGTTATGCGTGAACATACATAACAAAAAAGGTCCAATACCAATGAAATTTATACTGGACCAATCGGCGACTATACTGAACCCAAGGCAAAAAAATCATCGAAATCGGTCCATATGGTAAAAAGAAATCGACGAACAAACATCATCAGAACTTGACCAAATTAATATGTGACCACCCCTAAGGTATCCCCTTTCCAATAAAAAAAGAATCATCGAAATCGGTCCATAAACAAAGAAGTTATGCGTGAACATACATAACAAAAAACGGGACCAATCGGCTACGGGACTGAACCCAATGCAAAAAAAATCATCCAAATCGGTACACATGGTAAAGAGTAATAAATGTTCAAACACAAAAAAATCAGACAATCCGTTGAATTGATGATAACCTCCTCCTTTTTTTCAAAGTCGGTTAAAGATAGTAATTTTATACACATTTTGATTTTCAATATTCAATATATTCATGAAAATAATGGGGTTAAACTCTAATATTTTTAAAATAACTTCGTTCCTCACGGGGGTCCCCGACCGCACACGTTTTTATTATCCCCTCCCCCCAGCCCCCTTATATAAATTATTTAAACCTATCTTATAAATTGGCAAGATATTGCAAATTTATTTCATAAGATTAAATCACACACAATCGTCCAGTTATTTATTAAAAGTCTAATTCGCTTACAAGGTCAAAATTCGTTTTTAGAACGTTCCAAAAAATAATAAACTTTCAGGTCATAAATTCAATAAATAAAAAAAAAGTATGTTACTATTTTTTAGATATTGTCTAAAGATATTATATTTATTTATTTATTCTTGATGTAAACTTTTTACCTTGAACGGGGCTCTCGGCCAAAATGCCTGACTGACTGACTGACTGACTGACAGGGTGGCCTCCAGGCACTCCCAAAAATGATGTAAAAATTTATTTATTTACTTATTCAATAAATAAATGTTAACCTTACAATTTATTAACTCGTCTCACACTATATTATAATAAAATTATCATGATTTTGTTTAAATTAAATTATTATTATTATTATTTCATTGTGAATATAAATTCTTAATAGATTAGTATACTTGTGGTTTTATTTATTTATTTATTTATTTTTGGGTCGAATTTTATCATTAAGGAAATTTCCATAGCGAAAAATTGTTATCATTGGATAATAATTTCATCAAAATAGGTCACTAGTGTTTATTATTTTTATTCTATAGATAAATCTTATACAATTAAATGAGCAATTCTTGTGTATAATATATACTATAAAAATCGGTTTCTCGAAAACGGCTCCAACGAATTCGATGAAAATCACGGATTAGAGTTTTTTGGGTTGAGAAATCGAACTATTAGAGTTTTATCTTCGGGTAACTTTAATTTGGCAGGTTTATTCTGAATTAAATAAATTTTTCAAAGATGGGTGTGTCAATAAAAATATATATATATATACTTATTAACTCAAAAACGACTCAAACGATTTACAATTTTGGAGGACGAAGAATCAATCTAGCCAGGTCTTAACTTTTGGAGAAATAATTTTGGTAACCTAAATATGAACATGGTTAGTGAGTGGTTTATTTAACGCCGCAATTGAAATAAATATGTAATTTTAAGTTTGGCCAATAAATAATTTTGAAAAATTATAAATTTTAAGAAAAAATAAAACTGACTTCAAAAAAATTAATGCAACAAATTAAATCCACTAAAAGGTATAAAATAATTATTATCTTATTTAGTTACAACTAAACGACGAAATATTAACATGAAATTACTTTTTG
The DNA here is from genome assembly GCA_024734495.1 of Forficula auricularia. Classification (NCBI taxonomy): domain Eukaryota; kingdom Metazoa; phylum Arthropoda; class Insecta; order Dermaptera; family Forficulidae; genus Forficula; species Forficula auricularia. The sequence goes on along the minus strand of JALMQS010000140.1, from coordinate 3,660,442 downwards.
AAGTCGGTGCCAAACATATACATTTTGTGAATCGCACTTGCTTAGTACGCTGGCTTATATAGTTTGTTTGGCACCGACTTTAGAAAGGGATTTCAAGTTAATATTTCGTCGTTTAGTTGTAAACAGCTAAGATAATAATTATTTTATACCTTTTAGTGTATTTTATTTGTTGCATTTAATTTTTATCGGTTTTATTTTTTTCTTAAAAATTATTTTTATTTTTCTTTTTACTGATGCTATTAATAGTGATCATATCATCAGAACTTGACCAAATTAATATTGCACGATCCCTAAGATACCCCCTTTCCAATAAAAAAAGAATCATCGAAATCGGTTCATAAACAAAGAAGTTAGGCCTGAACAAACCTAACAAAAAAGGTCTAATACTAATAAAAAAATAAAAAAAATGGGACCAATCGAAAAGTAGACTTAACCCAATGCAAATTTTTTTTTTTCAAAATAAGTTCACAATTGGCGGAGATATGAGGTAACATAGACACAAAAAAAATCTGTCGAATAGAGAACCTCCTCCTTTTTTGAAGTCGGTTAAAAATTATAAGATTTTCAAACTAAAGAAACAAGAAAAATGAAATATACTAAAAATGAACTTATAATGACGGAAAGATTTTAATTTTTTTCTGGGGCTTAAGTTCAGAGTGGGGGTCAAAAAATGAAAATTTAGCCCCTTGGACCATACACAACAAAATTTTGTAAACATCCTAATTTGGGGGAGTTAGTTTTTGCATTTTTATTCTTCTGGGAGCCCACTGACTATGTATACAAAATTTAGTACAAAGTTTGGTCCAAGGGGCTAGAATATCATTTTTTGAGGCCCCTCCCTCCCCAAATGATTATAAATTATTTTATTAAATACTAGATTCAAGGCCCGCCTTCGGCAGGCATTTTGCTAGCCAGGGGGCTAGGGGACTTCGCACCACGTGGCTGCTTTATTGAAGTTTTATTAGTTACAGACAATAAATATATTATATATATATATATATATATATATATATATATATATATATAATATATTTGGTTTTAATCTTTAAAATATATTTTTAAAGAAATTCCAAAATCTAATTAATTCCTTTCAGTTAGTTTAGTTAGTATAGTTTCAATAATCCTTTATAATTAACTTTGAAATAAATAAATAATATTGAAATGAACGAATGAGCTCAAATACAAAAGCCAAAAGGCTTAGTTCTTTTGAAATGGCTAAGGGTCTTAAATACAATAGAAAAAGGATGAGGTGAGATTTCCAAGGGTATTTTTAAGAAAAATGATTTTTAAATAACATATTTTATTTTAAATTAAATATTTTTCATCTATATATATATAATCAAAAGCTTGGCTGAAACTTTTTTATTTTTTTCTACCCTATTAAAGACGGTTTTCAGAATTTTTTAAAAAAATTTCACCCAACCCAAAAGAAGTTAGGAATTTTTGAAAAAATAGCTTTTTTTAAATAACCATAACTTTTTCAAAAATTTAGTTATCATGACGTTTTTTTTTAAATTTACTTTAAAAAATAGATAGTTTTTTAAATCTTTGTTGCAATATTAAATTCTTCTTCAACGATAATGTAGTTAGAACTATTGAGAATGAATGACACTCAAAAATCTTACAAACAGGGCCGCCAACACTTGTTTTTTTGCTAGTTTAGTTCTTTTATTGTTTGGCAAGCTATGTTGGCTAACCTGAATTTTTTTTTGTTTTTCCTGAATTTTCCAATTTTCCGGGCAACTTTTCCAATTTCTTTTTACGTATTAACCTGAATTGGACTATTACGAACATTTAAAAAAATTAGCCAAATCGGTCCAGGCATTTGAGAGATCTGCGCTTACGAAGAAATAGAAATTTATTTTTATTATATATCAATAGATTAAATATAAGAGAGGAGCCAGGCGTATGGTGTAAAATAATGTGGCCGCATCAGTTTAAACTATAAATATCACTTTTCGATTTTGAGTTATCACGGGTATCAAAATGCAGACATCGAGACATGATAAATGATTGTGACAAATAATTTTTTCCACGTCTAAAGAGAAATTAAATTAAATTAATTAAAGGTGATTTCGTCAACAAGACAATTTGTATCTCATTCTCCTTTTTTCAAAATATTTAATTTCTTTACTGTTGCTTTATATTCATTAGATAAAGAAACTATTATTTTTTTTTTTTTTTGAAAATTTTTCAATGACAAAGGGAGAAATTCTCCCGAAACGTTTGGGTTTGATTAAACGTTTCAAGATTTTTTTTATAAAAGATTTGTATTTATTTTATATACATTATATACAAGTATTAACTTCTTAAAAATAACATTATTGCAAACTTTTAACTTTCTCTACCCAGTAGTTTCTGAGAAATTTTAATTAAAACGAATTTTTTTGTCATTTAAGGGCAAACCCGTTACACTATAATCAAAAATAATATGGTACACTTTCTGACGACACATTCCTTCCAAGGTTAAATTTTTATTAAAGAAATATTAATTTTAGCGAGAGGAGCATCAATTTTGTTGGAAAGATCTACAGAAGCATCTCTATTATTATACATTAAGTGATTCCATTTCAACTAAAAGATGCCAAGTATTAATTAAGTATATTAAAAATGTCCTAAGTATAATAATGATAATAATAATTGTCGGTGGTTTCCCAATGAGTTAAGCCTCAATTAAGGTCAGCGATGGCTGGCTGCATCCAAGGTCTGTCTCCCTCAAGAAACCTCCTATAGAGTGCATCCGAACAGTCATTATGCATCACTATCACTACTTATCAGCCTCACCTCGAGGACAGCAAATTGACGCCAGGGATTGTGGGAAAAAAACGCTTCTTCCTATTTGTAAAAAATTTCTATATTTTTAACCGACTTCAAAAAAGGAGGAGGTTCTCAATTCGACTGAATTTTTTTTTGTGTGTCTATGTTACCTGATATCTTTGCCAATTGAGAACCAATTTTGATGATTTTTTGCATTGGGTTCAGTCTAGTTTCCGATTGGTCCCGTTTTTTTTCATTGGTATTGGACCTTTTTTGTTATGTTTGTTCAGGCATAACTTCTTTGTTTATGAACCGATTTTAATGATTCTTTCTGCATTTGGATCAGTATAGCTCCAAGATAGTCAATATACCTATTTATTTATTTATTTATTTATTTTATCTATGTTTACCGAGAACTTTTTGCCACGTGGACCGATTTCGATGATTCTTCTTTTATTGGAAAGGGGTACCTTAACGGTGGTCCCATATTAATTTGGTCAAGTTCTAATGACATGATCAATCACGAAATAACCTAAATCTCCAATTCTTATGACCAAATAATCGAAATTATAATAAATAAAATCTTTTATAAAAAAAATCTTAAAACATTTATTTAAAACCCGCAAACGTTTCGAGAGAATTCCTCTATTTATGAATTGAATTTTATTATCATTTTCTGATTCATTCGCCCGACGCTTTCTCTTACGAGAGTGAAAAGTATTATATATATTAAGTCACTATTCATAACATCACTAAAAATAGATAATAATAAAATAATAAAACTCGACTTCAAAAAAATTAAATGCAACAAAGAAAATAATTTATATACAACTAAATGACGAAATATTAACATGAAATTACTTTTTGAAGTCGGTGCTAAACAAAATATATAAGCGAGCGTACCCGCCAAATGTACTAAGTAAGATCCGTCGAGTTCGATTCATAAAATGAAAATGTTTGGCACCGACTTCAAAAAGTAATTTCATGTTAATATTTTGTCGTTTAGTGAAACTAAATTTGATAATTATTTTATACCTTTTAGTGAATTTGATTAGATTTTTGAGTTATTATTATTTTATTTGTTGCATTTAATTTTTTTGAAGTCGGTTTTATTTTTATTTTTTTTATAAAAATTATTTTTATTAAATATCTTTTTAAACAGAACTCTGACGTCACTAATTTTTGTTTTAGCTATAACTTTTCCATTTTTTAATATATTTCAAAACAAAAAAATATTTCTAGAATATTTTTCATTAAACTATCATTTAACATAATAAATTTACTTGATTCTATTAAGTAGGTTAAATTAATGTGATAATAAAATATTTATAATAAGTGAAAAAAAAATTAATTTTAATGAAACGTTTTGTGGTCTTGATATCAAATCACGAAACATCATCGTCTCTTTTTACCGTTTCTTAATCTGTTTCCTGTTTATTTTTAATTTTTTTTTAATTTTAATGCTTTATAACCTATTTCGCCGAAAAAAAAAATTTATATTAAAATCAAACGATTCACGACAAGAATTGAGGTCAGGAGACGGACAGACAGACAGACGTATATATATAAAAAAAAGTATATACACATATATAATTAAGATGAATTACTGAAAGCGTCTTTTTATTCACTGAAGAAGAAGGAATGTCCGCCTCTCGATTGGCAAATTGAGTTCAATTCATTCCCCCACCATGTATTTATTTATTTATTAGTGGAAATTCTTGTTCAGTATTTGAACAAAGCATATTGATAATGATCAAATGAAAAATTCATCTTTTCCCTTTTATGCAGAGTGTTCCGTGAGAATTAATTTTTGTTATTTCTGGTTAATTTCAGTTTTTATAGGGGTCATTGACCCCCTTGTGCTGTGCCTTTCTACAATTGCCAACTTGCATAAATCTCACTACTTTCCTTTTCACGTAAGGAACTGTCTGTCTGTCTGTTTGTCTGTTTCACGCTTTCTTTTTATTGAAATCGAAACGTTTTTTTTTATTTTTACTTTCAATTGTGTGAAAATTTAATAAAAAAAATAATTAAATAGTATAGAATGGAGGAAGGGATGTTAGGGTTAAATTTAATTCTTAATAAAATAAATTTGTATGAAAAATGTGTACATTGACCTAAGTCTAGTTCGTAAACATGCCCCGGGTGTGGGGCTATTCCTCCTTCTTCAGGGTTTTCACTGACTTTTCAAAACCCTGAAGAAGGAGGGAATAGCCTCCGAAACGTCGATTTATGAATAAAAAGATAATATAAATTATCTTCCTCTTTTTTTTTGGACTGCCTCGTCAATATCCACTCAATTATTTATTTATTTTATTATTGAACAATGCTCTGAGGTAAGTTGCCTCATAAAAAAAAAAAAAATAAATAATTTTTAAGAAAAATAAAAACCGACTTCAAAAAAATTAAATGCAACAAATAAAATACACTAAAAGTATCTTATTTAGTTACAACTAAACTACGAAATATTAACATGAAATTACTTTTTGAAGTCGGTACCAAACAAACTATACCTATAAGCGAGTGTACCCGCCAAACGTACTAAGTAAGATCCGTCGAGTGCGATTCATAAAAGGTATATGTTTGACACCGACTTCAAAAAGTAATTTCGTGTTAATATTTCGTCGTTTAGTTGTAACTAAATAAGATAATAATTATTTTATACTTTTTAGTGTATTTTATTTGTTGCATTTAATTTTTTTGAAGTCGGTTTTATTTTTTCTTAAAAATTTTTATTTTTCTCTTTTAGTGATGTTATTAATAGTGATCCTAAATTAAATTAGTGACCAAATTAATATTGCACCATCCTTAAGATACCCCCTTTCCAATAAAAAAAGAATCATCGAAATCGGTTCATAAACAAAGAAGTTAAGTCCTGAACAAACCTAACAAAAAAGGTCTAATACCTATGAAAAAAAATGGGACCAATCGGAAGGTAGACTGGACCCATGCAAAAAATTTTCAAAATCGGTTCACAATTGGCGGAGATATCAGGTAACATAGACACAAAAAAAAAAAAAAAAAAAAAATCAGTCGAATAGAGAACCTCCTCCTTTTTTTGAAGTCGGTTAAAAAAATCAATTAAATTAATTAATTTTTTCTCAAAAACAGTAAGCAAGATAAATTATTTATTTATTTTTTTAATTGATATTTATCAAATAAAATTTATTACCCCCATCATAGCTTAAAGATATTTACTTACCATTCAAAGTTTGGACTGCATAATAATAAATAAGTTTTCAGTGGAATGATGAAATGTACGATGTTGAATTTAAATAAATTAAATTTTATTTAATTCTGATCGCAATTAAAAATCTATTATGAATTTTATTTGAGTTTAAAATTAAAAAAAATTATATTAATATATCGCTATTAACTGAAGCAAAAATTAATGTTCGGTCTGACAGGTACTAGTAAATAAATAATTTGTTGAACTATTGTTAAAATCCTTGGCCTAACTTACAGAGATAGCCTGGGGAAACGAATAGTATTTTGTTATTCTATTGCAGATGGAACTTTGACATTATTGTGGAAAAGTGTTGTTCCCGGATTACATCAGTTGGCAGAAAGTGTTTGATATTGACCCCGATGAACCTTTCAGGGTAACATAACCCATGCTTGGTATTAAAACAAGACCACTCGCTTTCAGAATCCACGCGAAAAGCATATATTAATATTATTTTTATTTTTAAATTCAGATAAAAAGATCGATTTTAATTTGAAGCCAGAATTAAATAATATGAATAATTTTTATAAAAAAAATAAATAAAACCGACTTCAGAAAACTTGAAATGCAACAAATAAAATAAAATGGACTAAAAAGTATTAAATAATTATCAAAGTTAGTTACAAATAAAAGACGAAATATTAAGATGAAATTACTTTTTGAAGTCGGTGCCAAAAATATACATTTTATGAATCAAACTCGACGGATCATACTTGGTACATTTGACGGGTAAGCGGGCTTATATAGTTTGTTTAGCACACCGACTTGCAAAAAGTGATTTCATGTTAATATTTCGTCGTTTAGTTGTAACTAAATTAGATAATAATTATTTTATACCTTTTAGTGCATTTTATTTTATTTTTGAGTTATTATTATTTTATTTGTTGCATTTAGTTTTTTTGACGGCGGTTTTATTATTTTTTTATAAAAATTATTTTTATTTTTCTCTTTTTAGTGATGTTATTAATAGTGACTTAATATACAATTTTGAATGCATCTCGTAAGAGAAAGCGTCGGGCAAATGAATCAGAAAATGATAATAAAATTCAATTCATAAATAAATAAATTCTCTCGAAACGTTAGCGGATTTTAAATGAATGTTTTAAGATTTTTTTATAAATGATTTTATTTATTATAATTTCGATTATTTGCTCATAGGAATTGGAGTACTTACGTTATTTCATCATTGATCATTTCATCAGAACTTGACAAAATTAATATGGTACCACCCCTAAGGTGCCCTCTTTTCCATTAAATATTTCAAGGGAAAATATTATAAATTTTGAGTAAAATCGTAATTTACAATTATTCAAAGGTAGATATTTTAATAATTAAAGACTAATCAAGATTCTGTTGGGGTGTCAGAAGCAAACCAAAAGAGACATTCAATCACTATTCAGGTGAAAATTTATCAAAAAATACGAGCACATATAAAAAGAATCATAGAAATCGGTTCATAAAGGGACCAATCGGAAACTAGACTTAATTCAATGCAAAAAAATCATCAAAATCGGTTTACAATTGACGAAGATATCAGGTAACATAGACACAAAAAAATAAATTAGTCGAATTGAGAGAGAACCTCCTCCTTTTTAAAGTCGGTAAAAAATATAGCTTAATTTATTTTTGCCAACGTTTTGACCCGCTCTGGCCATCGTCAAGACATCGCACTGTGCAGTAAGTTTTATACTTAATCGGAATTATATTAATATACACAAATGTTTCTTCGTTGACCCTTATAAAACTCTGAAGAAGGAGGGACGCACTTCCGAATAGTCGGGCTTTTAAAAAGATGAAAGATGCATTTCCATTGAGTCTACCATTTCATCTTCAATAGAAAATAACTCTAATTAATTAACAATTTATTGTACCAATCATCTAGTTAATTAAATTTTCTAATTTTAAATTATAATGATATTGGTAATGAACTATTAATGGATTTTAAAATTGAAAAAACCAATTAATTAATAAAAGGAAATTGAAAAAAATTTAATTATAAATTTTTTATTGACACATTCACCCGAGAATACTTACTTTAAAAAAGTTGTAGAAAATTTGTTTTTATAGCAAAATTTTTCTTATTAGTTTTTGAGCATCCAAGCTTTAGAACTTTCTGTTAAAAAATTCAAAAACATCATTTTAGAGATGATTTTATTGAGATTTTAAGTCGTTGTCATAATATAGGCATGAATTTATATTTAAGTTTATTATTAATTTCAAAGGCGGCTCTAGAGTACCGAGTTCTGAAATATGATAATAAGATAATTTCGGTAGTTTTTCTGTTTATTGAAATTCAGATAATAAAAGAAATAACGCTAAGCCGAGAGTCTACCGAGTCAAATATAATTCTCTCCTTATGATCTCTTTTCTTATCACTTGTTACTATTACTAATAATATTAATTTTCGATTTTGTAAAACCTCTATAACCTTGTTAGCAAATTAGCCTCTCCCTTTGTCATGTATTCTTGTATCTTATAATCTTGCTTAAGGCCTAAAAACATGTTTACAGGTTGAGTTTGAAAATGTTATCTTTCCATTATTAAACCTCTCTCTCTCTATATATATATATATATATAATTGATTACAAATCATTTTTCATAATCAATATGACAAGTGGAAATCAATATAAAAATACAAGCTGATGAATTTTAGTACCCACTAGGAAATACTAGTAAGTACTTACCAGGAATTTACGATAATTGGAAGAATTAACTGAAAAAGGTTTAATTTTATTCAAAAGCAAATCAAAGAGTGTGTCCTCTGCTTGATTCAAATAATTATATATACTTATACTCATATACATATCGTTTTTTTTTGCTTTTGTTATATAAGAATTTAAAAATTAAGTAATACATAAAATAAAAGATTTTGCCTATGCAAATAGAAATTAAATATTGGTTAATGTTATTTTGACATAGTAGAATATATACATATAAAATTTATTTAACTGAAGGTTTTCTACATTCGATTCAATCGCGAATCTAATGTAGGGAATTTTTGTCAAATATTGAGTGAAAATAATATTTGAACTTATATATTTCTAACTTGAAATAATGATATTAAATAAATTTTAATTTTCCTCATTAATTCTCTCTTGGTCCAGACTTAATACTCCGCAGACTCCAATAGCGTAATCCGCAGTAGTCTCGCGAGATAAAAATATCTTTTTTCAAATCAGCGCGGTCAAAATAATCCTCGTTGACGTATCAATTATTCTTTGATATATTAATGAGGAAAATTAAAATTTATTTGTTCGAGACAAGATTTTCTAAGGAATGAACTTCATAATCAGTCTTTTTAATTTTAAATATTTTATCTATTATTTATAAATATCCAATCGGATAGAGAAACAGTGAAATTAACAACTATAATTAACTAGTTTGTTGATATATTAACCAAAAGATTTTTATTTTATTTTTATTTAACGATTTTCGATAAAAAAGATTAAGTTTTCATGCTGAGAATTGGCTGTTTTGAATATAATATCATGTACAATAGTAATATTAATATGACTTAAACTAATTAATGTATTAATGATGTATCAAAATTAATTATAGTTTAATCGATTTACTCTTACCTTGGAGAAGAATATCTGCGGCCGCGTCTGCCCTGGTCAATTTCCGCCACACAAATGAATAAAATACCGTTTTTAATTCCAATTATCTTAAATGCATTTCTCTAGGTGGACTCGATTCTCTAAAACAGAAAATATAAAACAATATTTTTATTTTTAAAAAAAAAAGGAAAATTATCAGTAAAAGATAAATGAAAATAAATTTAGCATCAATTTTTTATCTAATTATTATTGGACCTGTTATAATATAGTAAAATAAAGAAGAGCTAAAATAAACGTGTTTAGATTTAGATTTATTTACTTTTTCAACAATATAAATAAAATATTATAAACAAAACAAATTAATTAATTAGATTTAATTATGCTTCAGCAGATCCAACAAAATCAATTTTAATGAATAGAATAAAATTAATCCACGCTTTAAAAGCGTCTTGCAATTTGTATTTTCTCGCAACAATTAATTGACAAATAGACAAACAAATTGAAAATTTTCACAATACAAAAATTTGCCTAAAATTAGGCTACCTAGAGAGGTCATACCATCCTTGTTAAGGTTTTGACCAGGTTTCCTTAACAGCTTATGGCAAATGCCGGGATGGCTAATGCGTCGCTTGCTCCTGGTATCGGGTTTTTGCGCGGAATTTTTAAATTACTTTTTGTCTTTTGATGGAAATCTATGGTCATGTTATTTGTTAATGAGCATACATTTCTTTTTTCTTCTTTTTTTTTTTTACTTGTTTATTATTTGTTAAATTGTTGTAATTAATTTGTATTGATGTTTATTAATGTATTGTAGCTAGATTGTATTGATGTTTGGAGGACCTAGCCACCGAGGACTTGTGCCTCTAAGCAGGTCGAGAAATAAAGATTTATTTATTTATTTATTTATTTATTTACCTTTTATACAAAAAAATAAAAAAGATATTTCGTTAAAATTTCGGCCAATAAATTTTCGTCGAAAATCGTAACATCTTCAATATAAAATTTTGATGATGAATAATTTGAATCTTTCACATATATGAGGCTATGAGCGCAATAGTGGACTAACCCACAAAATTATAATTTTGATTTATCTGCGGAAATTAATTACTAATATCTATTGTTACCGAACTGCAAAGTGGACCAAACAAGCTTTAGATTGCGAATGCTGGTTTGCTCTACTTTTTATATGTTAATCAATTATGTCGCATCTTAATTGAATTAATCTTTGGCTATTATAGACATTAATACTATAATAGCTAATAATAATACCAATAATAGCCAAAGATTAGTTCAATTAAGATGCGACATAATTGATTAACTAATTAAATAAAAAAACATTATCAAAATAGGATATTAAATTAGCTAATTTTTCCAAAAAATACAAATCTTTTTTTTAAATAATAAAGTACAAAGTGCTGTACCATTATGATATCTTGACAAAATGGGCTAATTTTTTAAATAACTTGCCACACTATTTTACTAGACTTTTTTTACATTAAAGATGATTAAAAGTTAGCTGATGAAATTTTTTTAAAACATAAGTCCGTATAAAAATAATTTTTTTCACCAAAAGTATAGTACTTATGATTTTATTTTGAATTCTGGTCAATAGCAGGATTATTCAGGATTTCGTAACAAAAATTAGAATAATAAAATATGTAAATTTGTAGGCTACAGTATTTTGATATTTAGGGCTGGGTGGCGATTTTCACCATTTTCAAATAAATGCCTATAACTCGAAAACTATGAGACTTTTATTTAAAAAAAAATTATTTTCATGACCTTCTTAAATTTCCCTATTCCCTGTTCACGGTTTATCATTGTGATATGGGACACCCTGTATAGGATATAATGTGAAGTATTGCGATCGACTGTCCAAATTACCAAATTTTCAAACAACGTATCGAATTATGAAAAAGTTTCACTTTTTCTTCCATTAAGTTAAAAAGTAATAATCTTGGTTAGGTTTTTATCGTTTTAAATCAGCTAGTTATGCAAATTGATGTAGGTATTGATGAAAAAAAAAATTCATTCTTTAATTGTATCCGGAAATAATCAAATGAGAGATAACCAGTTCAGTTTTATTTATATATTCTTTTATTAATGAGCTGGCTATATAGCTACCTATACTATATAACAAGAACAATTAAAACTTATGTAATTCAAAGGTTTCGATATGATAATAATTGATATTAAATGGTCGTCCAATGAGATGACGTTTTTTTTTTATATTGAAACCGAGTATAAGAATAATTCTAATTGCTCAGCTGATTGCTTTTGTTGTAAAGCAAAGAGAGAGAGAGAGAGAATTACTATTAAACCAATAAATCAATCTCAATTTGAAAGGGAGGTTGGAAATGAGAAAAATAACTTCAAAAAAGATTATATAAAAAGGGGGGGGGGGGGGAAGAAAACATGATTACTTATTATATTAAACGAGCAAATCTTGTATATATATATATATCCGGTCGGGTTCTCTAAAACGGCTCTAACGATTTGGATAAAATTCACGGGTTAGGAGGGTTTTGTGTTGGACATTTAATTTGTCATGGTCTCATCTTCGGCTAAGTTGTTTTTGATGGGTTTTTTGTTAATTAAAATAATTATTCACAGGTGGTTGTCTCGATAAAAATGTTTATTTACATTTTTATTCAATTTCCTTTTAATTATTAATTGGTTTTTTAATTTTAAATTTCACTAATAGATCATTATGAATATTATTATATATATTAAAAGTTAGACAATTTAATTGATTAAAAATCGAGTTTTAAATCCCACAAACGTATTTTTTCTATATTAGAATTTGGCAATTTAATTGATGAACTCAAAAATTGTTATTTAATTAAAAAAAATTATTTTACGGTATTTATTTATATACCTATACATATATACACATAATCTGTGGGCCACTACAAGGCTTGGAATGCAAAAACTGGGTGAGGGGGCGGGGCCGAGGGTGGAGGTGACGGTGGGGCAGATGTGGGGCGTGCAGTGGTGGGGGCGAGGAAGTGGTTTCAGGGGTGGGGTTTATGAGGGGTCTAGGGGTGCAGGAGGTGGGGAGAAGTGGTGGGGGCCCGGGGGGCGAGGGGGGATTAATATATAGTTTTTAACTGAAGCATAAAGTTACCGAGCATCGCTCGGTGGCCAGGTACTTATTATTATTACCCTAAAGAGAAAAATCATTAATGAAAGGTTTCGGCTAAATTATATAGTGAAATTTTGTAAAATTTAATTTTACTGGATATAGTCAAGTATTGTAATCGTAGAAGGTGTTTTTTGCTTCTTCTTTTCAAGATATCTCAAAAACGGCTAAAAATATTTTGATAAAAACATTTGAGCGAAATCGGTCTTTTTTAGAATTTGGGCTTTAGAACTTTTAGCTTAAAAATGCAGAAAACTTCATTTTTTGAATGATTTTATTGAGATTTTAAGCCCTTGTTATGATATAGGGTATGAATGAACAAATTCTAGGAGAAAAAAATATTAAATCAAAATAAATAAAATAAGATTGGAGTAATTTTTGGAGACGGACTGATAAAAGTGAATTAAGTGGATATCGATGAGGCAGTCCAAAAAGAAGAAGATAATTTACATTTACACTATCTTTTTATTCATAAAACCGACGTTTTGGAGGCTATTCCCTCCATCTTCAGGGTCTGTAATTAATTAAAATGGGATTTGGCCATCATTACAAACAAGATCATCACGAAAAAAAATTTAGAAAGTTTTTTGTAATTATTGTTGATATTCTTAAAGGTCACTGATGCCTTCTTCCCGTATAGACGTAAGATTTCATTGTAAGTTAGTTGTGTAGTCACGGCCATCTTCAGAAGTATTTTAATAAGATTTCTAAAAAAATTGTGATGATCTTGTTTGTAATGATAGCCAAATCCCATTTTAATTAATTACAGACCCTGAAGAAGGAGGAAATAGCCTCCGATACGTCGGTTTTATGAATAAAAAGTTAGTGTAAATTATCTTCTTCTTTTTGGACTCCTCATCGATATCCACTGAATAAAATAATATTAAAATTATTAATTCACTGAAACCGCAAACTGAGTCTTGTAAAAGTTTCACTTTTTCCTCCAGTTTATATTTGCATTAATGAGAAAACACTCTCTTTGATTTGATCTTAGAAATTATTTACTCGCGGTAAGATAAAATTGTTTTTAGAAAAAAAAACATTTAAAAGTGAAAATAATTTTAAGAATGAAGCTTGTGAGGAGTCAGCGGGGAGAGGGGGTACGTATTTTGAATGAAATTTAATGTTCATTCATTTGAATAGCAGCATATTTTATTGTACGTTAAAACCAAGGAGAGGTTTTTTGTGTTGACCATTTTACGAGGCCTATAAACTAAATTCTCTTGTCCGTTTCCACCTACGCAATTCAGATAGGGAGAATGAAGAAAGAATCCCCTCCCTCAACTTACTAACATATTAATTAAGCTCAAGAAATTTCGACAATAAACATTTTATATATAATACTTTTAAGATGAATGAAACAAGAATTCTGATTCTTGAATTCAAAATCAAAGAAACTACAAAGGAGATTAAATTAAAGCGGCCAAGTGCGAGTGAGACTTGTATAACGAGATTTCGATACCTAATTCACTCAGTAACCAATCAGGTCATCATCATCATCATTGAGTATACAGTCCTAAGACTGGTTTGATGCAACAGTCCGTCTCCACTCGACTCTGTTCCCCGCCAGCTGTTTGACCTCTCTAAAAGTCTGGCATCCCATATCCCCAATTATTTGGTTGAAATATTCTAATCTGGGTCTTCCCCTTCCCCTTTTCTTTCCCACCTCCCCCTAAGCAGCCCCCCATGTCTCCGTGTGTGTCCACTCTTCTTCTTCAGACTCTTCCACAAGGTTCTTCTTTCTCCGATACTTCCATCCAAGAATTTCTTCATTTGTAATTTTATCCATCCATTTGATATTCCTTATTCTTCTGTAGCACCACATTTCGAAAGCCTCTAATCTCTTTCTCTCCGCTTTTCTAATTGTCCAGGTTTCACACCCGTACATGGCTTTGCTCCATACATATGTCTTCAATAGCAACTTCCTGTTTTCTAAGCTGATTGAGGAGGAGCATAGTAGTTTTTGTTTTGAATTAAACCCCATTTTTACTTGGGCAATTCTTGATTTAATTTCCTTTTCGCTCCTCCCATTCCATGTTATTTTACTTCCCAGGTAGCGGAATTCCTTAACTCCTTCTAGGTTTTCTTGGTTAATTTTGATGCATTCCTGTCTCGTTTGTTCTTTTTTTTGTACATACTAGGACCTTGGTTTTATTCTTGTTTATTTTCATTTTGATTTCTTCTATTAGGATTTGGTTAATTCCATTCAGGGCGTCCTCTAATTCTTTTTTTTCGGGTCATCTCTACTTTTAAGAATTTCTAGATTTTTGTAAACTCTTATCCAATAAATTGTGTTTACTATTTTGAGTAGGTATAAATAGTTTGATTCCTTACTTCCTTAGGGCCAGTTGTATGTCGGTTGGTAAACTCTTTAAACGTTGACAAAGGGTAAAACCTTAGAATTCAACAGAGGCCAATTATAAGGTTTTACCCTTTATCAACGTTTAAAAAGAGTTTACCAACCGACATACAACTGGCCCTTAGAGTCTACTTTCATTATATACCTGCTGAAAAAAAAGAAACCCTATCTTCGATACAGAGATAGTCCTACCATACAACTCCTCAAGATCTCACCCTTCTAGAAGACTAGACCAGTAGTTCCTAACCTTTTTAAGACGCGACCCAAATCTGAAAAAAATGTTCATGTTTCGACCCAATATACATTCATACCTTTTTTTAAGATCATACTTCAACAATTTTCTTCAATTTTACAATGATGACCTTTTTTAAGTTACCTTTATTATTTTTTTACCATTTAAGATAATCAAAGGTACCTACTTTTAGATCGAAGTAAAATTTAATGAAAAAGCACGTGTTTTTAATATTTTTACTTATAATAGTAGGTACTAGCCTTCGACGTGCCTCTTGCTAGCAAAAGGTCTTCGCCCCCTGGACCCCCTCCTATGCCCCTGAACCCTCTCCCTCTTCTATCTCCTATCAACTCCGAAAACACATTTTGGTCCACTTTCCCTCTTTAGGGTTCGAATTTCAAAAAACCCCTTCTTAGCGCATATCCATGTCTTCATATAGGAATCCTGTATCAAAATTTCAACCCCTTAGGTCCAGCGGTTTGGTCTGTGCGGTATCTGTTACACTGTTTAAAATATATAAAAAAAGTAGTAAAATTTTTTTTAAGGACTCTGCGCGATCCATAGAATATGCTTAACGACCCAAAATTGGGTCTCGATCCATAGGTTAAGAGCCACTGGACTAGACCATATATTATCGGGTTTATTTATTTGTTAGAAGCTATAGTTTCTAAGTCTGAGATTAATTATAATTATATTAACAAGTTGTTGAATAAAAATTAATCATGTGATTGAGTCAAAACAAAACAAGTGGTTCATTAAATGAATTAATATCTTAATAATTTTATAAGTTTTAAAAATAATCTTTCGATTGTAATTTTAATACTATTTTTAATTATGAGAAAAATAAACACATACCTTTAAATAGTACATTTCGAGTTTTTGTATCTTCTTTATTTTAGGAGCTAGAACAACGCTCTGACAGGAAGACATTGTAGCGTT
Organism: Forficula auricularia; assembly: GCA_024734495.1. Classification (NCBI taxonomy): domain Eukaryota; kingdom Metazoa; phylum Arthropoda; class Insecta; order Dermaptera; family Forficulidae; genus Forficula; species Forficula auricularia. Next base: position 3,644,230 of record JALMQS010000140.1, on the reverse strand, counting down.
TTAATTTTGTACGGAACCCTAAAAAATACAAATTGATCATGGTCAAGAATATTTTAACATTAATATTTTAATTCTATATATTGTTAGAATAAACTCAGTAAACAATGATATATCGTATAAATAAACAATCGGGCGCTTTCCATTGATTAGAATTTTTCTCGGAGTTTTGTTTATTTTCTTTGTTATTATATTCTTTGGTAAATATGATAAATATCAGTATTAATTTTTAATTCGGGTTATATTTTTGGAAATATTCATGAAACGGTACTTAACTAGCTAGCCTTACCATACAACTCAAGATTCTCACCTCTTCCAGAGGACTAAACCATAATATATTATCGGATTCCAAATAAAAATTTTATTTATTTGCTAGAAACTATAGTTTTGAAGTCTAAGACTTCATCTAAAGTTTATTTTTTTGTTTATAAATACATTTTTTATGTTGTTTTTTTTCTTTAATGAATATATTATATAGTATAAAAATATTCCTTTGAATTTATACCTATTCTAAAGTTTTGTGAAATTCTATGTACCTATTGATATTAGAATAATTAAAAAAATAAAATCAATTTTCTAATAGATATGTATTTTTTTCTCTTGTTTTCTAGGAATTATGACCCTGACACGCGCTCCGTGTGATTTGGACACGATGAGTCTTTTCCAAGACCTGAAACTCAAGAGACGGAAGGTGGACTCAAGATGCAGCAGTGACGGTGAGTCCCTAAGCTAAAATATTTATTAGAAATCTAAAAAAATAAAGAAAGAACGAGGGAATAGCCTCCGAAACGTCGGTTTTATGAATAAAAAGATAGTGTAAATTATCTTCTTCTTTTTTTAACCGACTTCAAAAAAAGAGTTGGTTCTCTATTCGACTGAATTTTTACCTCATATCTCGGCCAATTGTGAACCGATTTTGATGATTTTTTTGCATTGGGTTCACTCTAGTCTCCGACTGGTCCCGATATTTTCATTGGTATTGGACCTTTTTTGATATGTTTGTTTAGGCATAACTTTGTTTATGAACCGATTTTAATGATTCTTTTTTTATTAGAAAAAGGGTACCTTAGGGGTGGTACCATATTAATTTGGTCAAGTTCTGAAGACGAAATGTCAATGACCAAATAACGTAAATCTCCAATTCTTATGACCAAATAATCGAAATTATAATAAATAAAATCTTTTATAAAAAAATTTTTTAAAACATTCATTTAAAACCCGTAAACGTTTCGAGAGAATTTCTATATTTATGAATTGAATTTTATTATCATTTTCTGATTCATTCTCCCGACGCTTTCTCTTACGAGATGCATGCAAGTTATTATTATATTAAGTCACTCTATTAATAATATCACTAAAAAGAGAAAAATAAAAATAATTTTTATAAAAAAAAAAATAAAACCGACTTCAAAAAAATGAAATGCAACAAATAAAATAACAAGAACTCAAAAATAAAATAAAATCCACTAAAAGGTATAAAATAATTATCTTATTTAGTTTCAACTAAACAATGAAATTTTTACATAAAATCACTTTTTGAAGTCGGTGCCAAACAAACTATACCTATAAGCAAATACTGTATATACCAATACAGGACAGTCTGTCAAAATACAATAGAAAAGCAAACCGTTTTTAGTCTCATGAATTTGAGCGCCACCATGCGAGCAAAATGGAAATCTTGCAGTCAAATCCGACTTTCGGCTACCCGCAAAATTAAAAAAAAACTTGAGCATCATGGAAAAAATATATATTGTGTCCGTTTAATGTTATGTATGATTTAATAAGATCGATTTTAAATAATTTACGCATTTTAATTTTATGCGCTTTATGTAGTTTACTTTTTTCTCGCTAGAGTGTGCTGTTTTCAGGGTACCATATTTTTGACAGGCTGTCCTGTATTGTTATATACAGTATTCGCCAAACGTACTAACTAAGATCCGTCGAGTTCGATTTATAAAATGTATATGTTTGGTACCGACTTCAAAAAGGGATTTCATGTTAATATTTCGTCGTTTCGTTGTAACTAAATTAGATTATTATTTTATACCTTTTAGTGGATTTTATTTTATTTTAAAGTTATTATTATTATTTTTTTATTTATAAAAATTATTTTTATTCTATCTTTATCTATACCTATGCAAATAAACCTTCTACCAATTTCTTTGTTCAGATATGTTAGTGTAATTTGTTGGACAGGTGTCCATTACCACCTGCGGACAACGTCCTTCCTAACTGACCTCCTCCAACTGCTATATATATCTATAACTAATCTCCTTATTATCCTGTTATCCGGATTACTCTACTGGATTCTGTTCCTCCTGGATAAATACTATAATCGTAGTGGTTTGTCAATTGGTTCCGCTTGTCAGAGCTAGGGTCCAATTACAGGTGAAATCTATTCATTTCTCATAATGGCTTTATTAGTTATTACTCGCTCAATCTTTAACTTTGATTATCGTATCATTATCAATTACAATCAATCATTATATATTATATACTAATTAAGTAATAAATTTACTTTTTTTTTTTTTTTTTTTTACTTTCACTTTTAACACTGTTAAGTCTTCTAGTACCTGGAGCCACCGAGCGATGCACGGTAACCCCTAACCCCCCTCCCGAAACCACACACCTCGCCCCCACCAATTGACCCTCACCCCGCCCCACCCCACACCAACCGCGCCTCCCACCCCCTGAGCCCCCATAACTGCACCCCACCTCCTGCACCTCCCACATTCACCCCACCCCGCACCTAGTTTTTTCATTTCTAGCTTTCTAATGGTCCACATATTATGTGTATATTTGTTTACTCGTACACATACCAATTTGCCCACATTCATTCATAATTCTTACAATTTAACTTTACACAATGCTCTGAAGCAGTTTGCCTCATATGAGCAGTAAAAAATAATAATTAACATAAAACAAAGAGGAGAAAAATAAAAACAAGTGTGTGCGAAAAAGAAAGAACACATTCGTTCATATTGATAAACATTATAAAAAATAAATAGGAAAAAAATAATAAAAAAATAATCGTATAGGATCTGAAATAAAAACACAAAATTAAATAAGATTTGTTTCCAAGTTATATAAAAAAAAGCCACTTGAACCACTTTATTTGTAAACACACCTGTAATGTTATGATTTAGACACCTGTTAATTAAAAACGAACAAAAAATTCATAATTTTAATATAATGTATTAATATTTGCTATAACCTATTAGTGGGTTTTAAAATTAAAAAACCAATTAATAAATAAAAGATAATTGAAAAAAATGTAAACAAACTTTTTTATTGATATTTTCATCTATCAATAATTACTTTAATTAAGAAAAGATCAATTAAGATGAAATTTGTCGAGGTCCAGACCTAGCCAGATTGTTTTCTCATCCTCAAAACTTGTTAATAGAATTTGTTTCATCAAAATCGGTAAAGATGTTTTCAAAATAGAACAATGATATATAAATATACAAACAATTTTTGCTCGTTTAATAAGAGTAGATAAAATCCTTAGGCATATCTATAAATACTCTGAGCAGTGGCTAAGGCGCTTCGGATCGAGTTTACGCGGGATCGAATCTCGTTTTAGGCAGAACTATTTTCATCTTTGTAAAAAAATTAAAGGCGCCTCACTAAATTCAAGGGAAGGCAACGGGAAACTACCCATGTTAAAAATTTCAATAGAGGGGTTACTTGAAAAGTTTTTATTTTGACGAGAGAAGCAGAGTTGTTGATTCACAAAAAGAAACAAAGAGGTTGTCCTCTGCTTGATGGAAATAAACATACACACATATATATCGAAATGATATATCTGTAAATATATATTATTTATTTGTTTTTAAAATAAATCGGAATAAAAACTGATTAATCAAATTTAAACAAACTCTTTTTACTTTACCATACAGGGTATGGTCAAGTATTGTAATCGTACATGAAAAAAGTATTTTTTTTCCTTCCTTTTCTTCAAAATATCTCAAAAACGGCTTAAACTATTTAGGTTAAAAAAATTGAGCAAAACCATGGCAATTCTGTCTACAAAAAAGGCCTAATAACTGAACATCGAAAAAATTATATTTTTAGAGATAAAAATTGTTTTGTCAAAATGTCTGTTAGTCCGTGCGTTACCAAATTTTGTGGACGAGCTAGCTCAAAAACTAGTGTGAATATCAAAACTAAATGTCACACGTAGTTTTGGTGCATTGAGTTTAAGAGCTTATTAGACTTTGGTGATTATTGACTCAAAATTAAGGGGGGAGGGGGTTTAAATTTAAAATTATAATATTTTCAAACTAAAAAAACAAGAAAAAAGAAATATACTATAAAATGGACCTATAATAACGAGAAAAAAAATTCTGGCGCCAAAATTAAGGGGTGTGGTAAAAAATAAAAATATAGGTCATTCATTTTAGCAAACTCAACCATTTTTGTATATATAATCAGTGGGCCCCCAGAACATTAAAAATGCAAAAACAAACCGCCCAAAATGGGAGGGTGTAAAAAAATGAAAATCTAGGCCCTTGCACCAAATTCAACCAAATTTTGTATACATAATCAGAAGACTAAAAATCCAAAAACTATCCGCCTAAAATGTGGAGAGAGGGGGGGGGTTGTAGGGTGAAAAATTTTAAATCTAGCCCCTTATAGCAAACTCAATCAGAAGTGTATGGTAAAGTCAAGTGGATGGCCACATCAGAATGTGTCAATTTATTTATTTTAAGAAAATGTAAATGGGATCCTTTCGATTGATCCAATACCCAATATGCGTTGCATTTCCCCTTGAGATCATCCTCTTCTAACTCTGGACCATTTCCGTCGATATTCGCAGTTTTCTAAATTTATAAATCTAGGTCAAAATGCGAGCGAGAGAGAGAGAGAGATTTATTAATGAGTACGATAACCTTACAACAGGAAGATTTAAGAAGGAACGTAAATTTAGAAAAGATAAAGAAAAAAATATATCAAAAAGTTATCTTCACACCAGTCATAATGAAATATATTTATTAATAAATTTGGAGAAAAAACTTTTTCAAGACTAGCTAGGTACTCTAATATATTTAATAAATAAAAAATAATTTTTATAAAAAAAAAAATTAAATATAACTTTAATTGAAGGTAATGGAAGGCAGCCCAGGCAGGGGTAGGGAGGAAAGAAAAATTAACACATATAAAATAAGGTGTAATTTATTGGAATCCTTCATCCTTTCCTTTCAAACCGACGTTTCGGAGGATTTTTCCCTCCTTCTTCAGGGTTTCAAAGGGTCAATGAATGAAACAAATAAAATGTTTCCTTCTTCTCTCCACAGTAGTGTTCAAAAACTTTCTTCATTTTTAACAAAGGCATAGAAAAACTTCCATTACTTTCAATTAAAATTTCTACCAGTCCGTCTCTCTCCAGAGAAAATTTCGTTGCAAAAAAATTAAATATAACAATTAAAATAATAAGAACTCAAAAATAAAATGAAATAACTAAAAGGTATAAAATAATAATCTAATTTATTTACAACTAAACGACGAAATATTAACATGAAATCCCTTTTTGAAGTCGGTGCCAAACATTAAATTTTATGAATCTAACTCGAGGGATTTTACTTAGTACGAATGGCGGGTAAGCTCGCTTATATAGTTGTTTAGCACCGACTTCAAAAAGTGATTTCATGTTAATATTTCGTCGTTTGGTTGTAACCAAATAAGATAATAATTATTTTATACCTTTTAGTGCATTTTATTTTATTATTGAGTTTTAGATATTATTTTATTTGTTGCATTTAATTTTTTTGAAGTCCGTTTTATTTTTTTATTTTTTTTATAAAAATTATTTTTATTTTTCTCCTTTTAGTGATGTTATTAATAGTGGCATGAATCTCGTAAGAGAAAGCGTCGGGCGAATGAATCAGAAAATGTCAATAAAATTCAAATCATAAATTTAGAAATTCTCTCGAAATGTTTACGAGTTTTAAAGTTGTTTTTTTATAAAAGATTTTATTTATTATAATTTCGATTATTTGCTCATGAGAATTGGAGATTTACGTTATTTTATCATTGATCATTTCATCAGAACTTGACCAAATTAATATGGGACCACCCCTATGGGGGTACATTCCCAATAAAAAAAAATCATCGAAATCGGTCCACGTGACAAAAAGTTCTCGCTGAACATACATAAAATAATTAAATAAATATATAGGGATTTTGACTATCTTGGAGCTATACTGATCCAAATGCAGAAAGAATCATTAAAATCGGTTCATAAAAAAGAAGTTATGCCTGAACAAACATAACAAAAAAAGGTTCAATACCAATGAAAAAAAAAACGGGACCAATCGGAAACTAGACTGAACCCAATGAAAAAAAATCATCAAAATCGGTTCCCATTTGGCGATAATATGAGGTTATATAGACAAAAAAAATTCAGTCGAATGAGAACCTCCTCCTTTTTTGAAGTCGGTTAAAAATTGATTGTGCTTTTATCATAACAACGGCTGAAATTTTCAAATAAAATTATTCTGCGAGGCAGCCGGGTGTAGCGAGTAAAAGTAATAACATCTTATCCAAACATTTAAGTTCCATTACTATTACCAACTATTAGTTTTGCTTGACTCTACTTTATATAGTTTGATTTTTGAAGCCCCTGGAGTTAGGCAACCGATCCCTCCAAAAGGGTTCTCATTCTGATTCTGATATGCCGATCCTCTTCCAAGATGTTATTCCGTGATAATGACGCAATTCGCCATCAACCTTGAAAGCCCCGTTACTTTCTTTGCTATATATTCAGTTTTGCGATGCATTTATTGGAAATCGAGGAGAAATAGAGAAGACGCGTCTCGTCGCAGGGTCGAGAAAAATAAGGTCACCCGATTCAGAGAGAGAGAGAGAGAGAGAGAGGTGTTTATACAGCAGAGGCTAAGAATAAGTTTTATAGTACAGAGAAAAAAATCAGAAATTCAAACTTTGGGCTTTTCAACTTCTTTATTTTTATATCATTTTTACTTTACCATACAGGATATGGTCAAGTATTGTAATCCTGCATGAAAAAAGTGTTTTTTCCTTCTTTTTTTTCGAAATATCTCAAAAACGGCTTAAACTATTTTGATTAAAAAAATTGAGCAAAACTATGGCATTTCGCTCTACAAAAAAGCTCTAATAAGTAAACATTGAAAAAATTATACTTTTCGAGATAATAACTGTTTTGTCAAAATATCTGTTAGTCTGGTTGTTAGTCTGTGCGTTACCAAATTTTTGTGGACGAGCTAGCTCAAAAACTAGTGTGAATATCGAAACCAAATTTCACACGTAGTTTTGGTCCATTGAGATTAAGAGCTGATAAGATTTTGGTGTATATCGACCCAAAATTAAGGGGGGTAGAGGAGGGGTTAAAAATTAAAAATCTAGGCAATTTGAGCAAACACAACCAAATTTTGTATACATAATCAGTGGAAAGAGGCGACTGTGGGTCAGTGGCTAGAATGTTGGGTCGCTGACTCGGAGATCGCTGGTTTGAGACCGAGTCTCGGCAGATAGATATTTGCAGTTACCTCCTCTTGGAAAGTAATGGCAACCTACCAAGAGTATAATTGCCAAGTTACCTCTCCAAATTAGCCGTTCGGAACCGGCTTTAAAAAGTAGGTCTCGTATATCTGTGTAAAACAACTAAACACACTCAGCACCGCAACCCGGGATAGAATTTTGATTTTTCATCACTTTTCACACATTTTTTCATCACAATATTATAGATAAAGAGTAGAATTTAAAAAAAAGATTAATTTTACAAATGATCATAAATCTCACAACAAAAATTCAATTAACAAATGGATTTAAGCATAGGCTACAGCTAGGCTGCAGCCTACACTACAGCCCGCACTACAACGAGTTGTTGAAAATGTGGTTTTTTAGGTTAATTAAAAAAAATGAATTTTCCACCGCAAGGCCCGCGTTACAGGTTAAAACGTCATTTAGTTAGTCTGTGCCTTACCAAATTTTTGAGGACGAGCTAGCTCAAAAACTAGTGTGAATATCGAAAACAAATTTCACAGGTAGTTTTGGTCCATTGAGATTAAGAGCTGATTGTTATTTGAGCAAACTCAACTAAATTTTGTATACATGACCCCAGAAGTCTAAAAATGCAAAAACTAACCACCCAAAAGGGGGGGGTGTATGGTCAAAAAATGAAAATATAAGCTCTTTTACCAAACTCAACCAAATTTTGTATACATAATCAGTGGGACCCCAGAAGTCTAAAAATGTAAAAACTTACCCCCTCCCCTACATGATTATAAATAATGTTATTAAATATTAAATATAAGTGAGGGGCAAGGTTGTATGGTAGGGTCAAATGGATGGCCACATCAGAACACGTCAGCTTATCTTCTCTTGCAGACGAGCTTTAGGTTCAAAAATGCAGAAAATAAATGTTAATTGATAAATGTACAAGTGAGCGATTCTTTCATTCGAATTTAATCGAGGAAAATTACTAAAAAGGATGTAGACAAAATGATTTCTTTTTCTTTAGAGCTAAGGCATTATTAAAATTAGGATTAGATAGGGATTCAGTTTGGTCGAGTGGTTCTAATCAAGGTAGCGCGGGTTCAAGCCCGACTCGCTGCAAATATTTGGCCGGTTATAATCTGATCCCTTCGGGGGAAGGCAATGGGAAACCATCCCTGTGAAAAGAAAATACTCTCCACAGCAAACTCCGACGCTAGGAATAGTATGGCGCGATATAGTATCGAGTATGGCGCTTGAAGTGGATGTGGGTCGAAATTCGATTGTAAAATTCTACTCAGACAAAGAGACGTATGGGATCAAGTTAAATAAGCTGACGTGTTCTGATATGGCCATCCACTTGACTTTACCATACAACCCGGCCCCTCACTTATATTTAATAAAATTATTTATAATCGTGTAGGGGAGGGGGTTAATTTTTGCATTTTTAGACTCCTGGGATCCCACTGATTATGTATACAAAATTTGGTTGAGTTTGGTAAATGGCCAAGACTTTAATTTTTTGACCCTGCACCCCCCACCCTCTATTTTGGGTGGTTAGTCTTTGCATTTTTAGACTTCTGGGGTCCCACTGATATGTATACAAAATTTGGTTGAGTTTCGTCAAATGGTCTAGATTTTTAATTTTTAGCTCCCCCTCCACCTCCTTAATTTTGGGTCGATATGCACCAAAATCTAATCAGCTCTTAATCTCAATTGACCAAAACTACGTGTGAAATTTTGTTTCGATATTCACACTAGTTTTTGAGCTAGCTCGTCCACAAAATTTGGTAACGCACAGACTAACAGACAGACTAACAGACATTTTGACAAAACAATTATTATCTCAAAAAATATAATCTTTTCGATATTCACTTATTAGAGCTTTTATGTAGAGTGAAATGCCATGGTTTTGCTCAATTTTTTTAATCAAAATAGTTTCAGTAGTTTTTGAGATATTTTTAAAAAAAGAAGGAAAAAACCACTTTTTTCATGCACGATTGTAATACTTGACCATGCCCTGTATGGTAAAGTAAAATCCTGATAAAAAGATAAATAATTCTAACGGGTCTTCAAATCTACAGATATCGAACTCGAATAGTTTGTTGAGCTGTCCGTTTGTTTTGATTAGTTAGTTAGTATAGGATAATGTGCCGGACCAGACCATGTTGTCTGAATCGAATTGAAATGGGTTGTTGTTGTTCACTGACCATGAAGCGCCTCCCAATTCTATCTTGGCTAATAGATCTCTCTCACTTCATTAGTCAAATTGAATCATCACCGATAAGAATAGGGATTGGAATGCCTTCCTTCCTTGATGAGCCATTGTACGTACGTCTTACGCCTTACGCCTTCACGTGATGTCACTCATAATCTTAGACATAGACATAGACATAGACACATACCTAGCTAAACATTCGATTAGAATTGTAAAATAAAATAATAATGGCTAGACAAACAACCAACACGCTTCATTTCAATGAATAAGCCGGTCAAATTTGCATGATAATTTTTCGCTTTAGTTAAAAACGATATATTAATACCAGCTGCAAAGCCCGCCTTCGGCTGGTACCTTGCTAAACAGGGGGATACACCCCTGAACTCCGTAGTGGGTTTTAATATAATAGTACCTGGCCACCGAGCGATGCTCGGTTACTTATTGCTTCAGTTAAAAGCTATATATTAATCCCCGAACCCCCCTCGCCCTCCGACCCCCCTACCTCCTGCACCCCTCCACCTCACATCCACCCCCGCCTACACCCTACCCCATCCCAATTCCGCCCCCACCCCCGAAACCACTTCTCTCGCCACACCGCACCCCTTTACCACCGCACCCCCCGCATCTCCCCCACCGCCACCTCAACCCTCGCCCCCGCACCCTCACCCAGTTTTTGCATTTCAAGCCTTGTAGTGGCCCACAGATTATGTGTATATAGGTATATATATATATATATATATATATAATTGAGGTTTTGTCTGTACATTGCTCCAAATCACGCCAAATTTTGGTTGCACGTTTCAAGCAAAGTTATGAACGAAAACCCCCTCAACAAAATTCCTGTATGTTTGTATGTCTGTATGTATGTATGTAAGTCTGTATGTTTCCATCGTTTCCGAAAAGTTGCTCACGATTCACGTAAAAACAGCTGAAGGGATTATTATAAAATTTCATATTTACATCAGATGTCTTCTATCTTACGTTTTTAGCTATATAACGTTTTGATATTTTAACCCCAGAAGGGGGTTTGGGGGGGGGGCGCCCGAATGAAAATTATCAAATAACTCCTAAACTATTAACTCTACGGCAAATTTTATAATGAGCAAAGTTATAGGGGATGTGATTTCTGACAACTTTTGTTCAAAAAAATTCCCCCAAAAATGTGGAGATGGTCAAAATATTAAAATTCTTGCTCTTGGACCAAACTCAACCAAATTTTGTATACATAATCTATGGGCCACTAGAAGGCTAGAAATGCAAAAACTAACGACCCAAAATAGGGGGGGGGTCAAAAAATTAAAATTCTTACCCTTAGAGCCAACTCAACCAAATTTTGGCTGGGTGGGTTTCGGGGGTTCTGGTGGGTGGGAGTGGGGTGTGAGGGTGGGGTTCGTGGGTTGGGGGTCCAAGGGGCGTGCCTCCGGCTAGCAAGAGGGCTTTGCAGCTAGTCTATAATAAATTCCAGGATGCTAATATGACGGAGCAATACTTGATTTTGATATTTGATCTTTATTCAAAAAACGAAAAAAAAAAAACATTTTCGAATGTACATCCAAAAAATATACGTTTTAGGATGTCTTTCTTTCGCTCTTTTACTTTATACATTTATTCTGACCAAAAATGTACGTCTTTCAGATTTGGGATTTTTTTTATTTCTTAGTATAGTTATGAGAAAGTTAAGGATATATGATAGAAATAGCTGTTTGAATGAGGGATGGATATGATAGACATAGATATGATGACCAAGTCAAGGTGTACAACAAGTGTTAAAGAAATAGATAATAGAAATAGAAAGGAAGAAAATAAATATATGCAGCCAGGCAGGGTTGCATTTTCATATTTCACTCACTAATTATTATTTATAACTGATGATTAAACCCAATGATTCATACTAACTAAACCAGCAGCTTAAGGGAAAAAACGACATAGAAACTTCTCCCTCATATACGTTTTTGTTTGTATGTTTTTAATGTCTTTATCATAACAACGGCTGGAATTTTCAAATAAAATTATTCCGAGAGACAGGCGGGGGTAATGAGTACATATAATAACATCTTTTCGAAACATTTAAATTCCATTACTATTACTATTAGCTCTAATTTCCTTTCCTATATCTACTCTTATTAAACGAGCAAAAATTGTATATTTATATATTTGTATCTTTTTTCTATTTTGAAAACGGCTCTAACGATTTTGATTAAACAAATTCTATTAAAAAGTTTTGAGGATAAGAAAGCGATCTGGCTAGGTTTGGACCTCATCAAAATTCATCTTATTTGACTTTTTCTTAATTAAAGTAATTATTGACAGATGAAAATGTCAATAAAAAAGTTTGTTTACATTTTTTTCAATTATCTTTTATTTATTAATTGGCTTTTTAATTAATTTTAAAACCCACTAATATTTTATAACAAATATTATTATATGTTAAAATTAGGAAATTTTAATTATTTTTTTATTAATTTTTTTTTTATTTAATTGTTTTCGGGAAGATGCCCAATTAGCCAGTCCAGTGTTCTATCTCCTCGGTTTTTAAAGTTTTACCTTTTTACCTGAATTTTAAGGTAAAAATAATATAAATATACAGCTTTTGACTGAAGCAAAAAGGTACCGGGCATCGCTCGGTCCTCCAGGTACTACATATTATACCTGGTAGATTGATTTTTTGGCCCCCTGGGGCAACCCATCCATCCAAAAGGGTTCTCATTTCCATGCCCATTCTCTTCCAACACTTTGTTGCCTAAAATGTGAGACCCTGTTTATATGGGACCATTTGACTTGCTAATTACAAAAATCATCTATAGTTTTGAAATACATTTGGTCAAATATACATATAAAAAGGCGATTTTTGTCTATTTTTAAGACGTATAGAGATGATTCAAAACAGCATTAATTAAAATAAAATATTTATTTATAAGATTGAATTTGAGAATTCTTTCAAATTTATTTTTAATGAATACGTAAAATACCTTTTTTTCTAATAATTTTAATGTAATTTTCAGGCGTAGTCATGATGAAGGAATAAACAATGAAAAAAATATTGTTCTATTTTTAATTTCTTAAATTATTACATATATCTGTTTTAAAACCCATTAATAATAGTTAATTAGTTATTATTATCAATTATCTTATTCTGTTTAAAAAATGCGACCGAATCGGTAAAAAAAATCATTTTCAACTACCAATTTTAGGAAAAATTTTATAAAGAAAACTCTAAGGAGCAAAATGTTCGAATATGCAGATAATCATTTATTAGATCTTGGGCTTTTCTAACTTTAAAACTTTCAGTTCAAAAATACAGAAAATATTATATGTATTTCGAATGATTTTATTGTAATTTTCAACCGTTGTCATGATAGAGGAATAAAAAAGGAAAAAAAACAATTATTTTTTTTATTTATTTAATTAATATATTAATAAATTTATTTGTTTTAAAAGCCATTAATAGTTAATTACAAAATTATTATATTTTAAAATTAATTAATAAAATTTTGAAGGTGAGAGAGACGATTACCAATCGACTTGATTGGGGAATAATGGAATTGAAATAATTATCGGAAAAGAGGTTTTTTTATCTAATTAGATTTTTCCTCTTATTAAAAACAAGGACTAAAGATGAATAAGGACACTCGATGGTGGAGAAGTAATCTCCGGAATCGAAGCAAAAAATACAATGTATACATTAATTAATGTAAAATAAATGGTTTAATAAAATTTATAAAAAAAGTAAAAAAATTTTTGAAGAAAAAGAATTAATACTGGGAGGATTAATTGGATGGATTAATTCCCGCAATATGGTATTGGAATAATTATCGGAAAAGAGGTTTTTTTCTTTAATTAGTTTTTTCCTCTTACTAAAAACAAGGACTAAAGATGATCAAGGACACTCGATGGTGGAGAAATAATCTCCGGAGTCGAAGCTAAAATACAATGTATACATTAATTCATGTAAATAATTGGTTTAATAATAAAATTTTGAATTTTCCCTTATTAAATGAATAAATAAATTTTTATTAGTTTATTATATTTTTTTTTTTGGGGGGGGGGGGTATCTGAAAGTAAACAGAATAATGTCTATTTTATCCTCTACTCGATCTACATATAAGGTGGATGTCAAACAAACGCTCCTATTTTTTTTTTTTATAAATTTTATTAAACCAATTATTTTACATTAATTAATGTATACCTTGTATTTTAGCTTCGATTTCGGAGATTGCTTCTCCACCATCGAGTGTCCTTATTCATCTTGAGTCCTTGTTTTTAATAAGAGGAAAAATCTAATTAGATAAAAACCTCTTTTCCGATAATTATTTAAATTCCATTATTCCCCAATCAAGTCGATTGGTTCCATCACCCTCCTCTCCTCCTCAACGCTCCTATTATATCTTAATTTTCATTTATATTAATAATTGTAATGAACTATTAGCGGATATTAAAGTAAATAAACTAATTAATTAATAATGAAAAAGTGAACACTTTAATTTTTTTATTTATTCTTTTATCACAACAACGGCTTAAAATATTAATAAAATCATTTTAAAAATATAAATTTTGCATTTTTGAACATGAGATTCTGCTAGAGGACCCAAAATGAGAATCAATTTTCCACATTGAAATTAAACCTTTTGAGATTGTTTTTTTTTCTTTATTAAATTATTGTATTTATTTAAAAAGAATAACCATTTTTAAAAAATTTATTTCTCTATAGGTACACTTGCTTATGTTTGTATATAGGACGCACATTGCTGTAATTAAAAAAAAAAAAAAAAAAAAAACTGAAATCTAATATAGTAATAAACAATACAATTTATTTTTTGATTTAATTAATTTTTTTCATAATATAATATATACCTTAATTTTCATATACCTATATAGAGATTTGTAATGAACTATTAGCAGGAGTTAAAATAAAAAAATCAACTAATTAATTAATAATGAATTTAATCAGAAAATGAAAACTTATTTACTTATGCTTTTATCATGACAACGGCTTAAAATATTAACAAAATCATTTTAAAAAATATAAATTTTGCATTTTTGAACAAGAGATTTTGTTAAAGGACCAAAATCAGAATCAGTTTTTAGCATTGGAAATAAATCTTCTTATAAAAGTATTGTATTTTATTTAATAGAAAAATCCATTTTTCGAAGATTAATTTTTTTAAATGTTTTAAAATCGCGGGGAAGTGGACAAAAATTAAACCAGACGTTTCGTCACTTTATTGAGACTTCATCAGTGAGCACAAGACAATCTAATATTGTTTTTAAAATGTTTAAATTGTGTTTTAATGGAAAATGTTCGTTGCTGGCTGTCTTATGGTTGAGAGATTTTTGAATAAGAGTTATATTGAATGAGCCACTGATGAAGTCTCAATAAAGTGACGAAACGTCTGGTAAATTGAATAACTAACTCTGTTGTTTAATTTTTTATCCACTGCCCTGCGATTTTAAAATATTTAATAAAATACGGACGCGAATGATGAAATATTAATTTTTTTATTTTTTTGGTGTAAATGAAAGTGAAAAAAATAAGGTCTATTTTATTCTCTACTCAATCTGCTTTTATCTACGCTTCTTAAGTGAAGTGAATGTGAAACAAAAGTTCCTATTCTCCTGTTATACCTTCTTAATTGGAATCATATCCGCCTGGCTAATTAACTAATTGTTTAACTGTCTAGATATTTATTATTCTGATTAAACGATTTACGTGTAAGTCCAAGGTGAATTCACAAAAAAATATCCCAAAAAAATCCTTTCAAATTTTTAAACAATCATCCATTGACGGTCAAGGATTTGACAATTTAATAAAAACAAACCATGAAAATATTGAAAAAAATTACTACTTTTTAGGGGAATAGAGGAGGGGGATAAAACAAATCTCGTTTCGAAATTTGAAACAATGTCAACATTGTGACAAATCTATAAATACAATTATTTCACAAGGTTATTTATTTCTGCGGTTAGTACTTAATTTCTTAATTGACTTATTATCTTATTTAAGGTCACATCTCGATATTTACAATCATAGAGCAATTAACAAATTAAAACAACCTTGGAGAAATTCTGAAATTAATTATAGGTGTATATTTTCAAAGGGTTGGATGCTACTACATATAATAATTGATTTCATTGACTACTACAAGATTTCAGTAATTTCCTGCTATGTAATCAAAAATTTTCGGGTTTTCAATTTGACTGGATAGAATTATGTAAAGTCATATGAGACAAACTGCCTCAGAGCATTGTGTAAAGTTAAATTGTAAGAATTATGAATGAATAAATAAATAAATTATGTAATTTTCAAAATATTAAATAAATTTACATAGACCCGCAAGTAAAATACCTTTGTAACCTTATATTTATATCACAAAGAGAAACAAAGAGGTTGTCTTCTGCTTGATGCAAATAAACATACACACCTATATATCGAAATGATATATCTGTATATATATATTATTTATTTGTTTGAGACTATAGTTTCGAAGGCTTGGCCCTCATCATCAGTCTTTTTAATTATAAATATTATTTTTTAATTAAAACTGCTACTCTTGGCAAAACAAAAACTTTTCAATTAAATCAAAGGAATTGTCATTCCATTGCCATTGATTATAAATTATTTGTCATGGACAACAAAAGTGGTGGAAAATTCGGAAGATTGGATAAAGAAGAAGAAAGAAAAAATTTTCAACATCCACGAGATGCTATTTTAATAAAAAAATAATATTTATAATTATAAAGACTGATGATGAGGGCCAAGCCTTCGAAACTATAGTCTCAAACAAATAAATAATATATATACAGATATATCATTTCGATATATAGGTGTGTATGTTTATTTGCATCAAGCCGAAGACAACCCTTTGTTTCTCTTTGTGATTCAACAACTCTGCATCTCTCGGCAAAACAAAAACTTTTCAATTATATTTATATGTACATGTATAATATAGATGTCTTTTATTCTTACACTTAAAACGCTTAAACTACTTTACAGAAATGAATGAAATTTGACATATAAAAATTAGAAACCATTAGAGAAGATGAATAAAATCTAAAATTGATTATTTATTTTTTTATCTTTCTTTCTTTATCTTAAAACTTCAAATTATAATTTTTCGAATGATTTTATTGTAATTTTCACGCGTTGTCATGATAAAGGGATAAACAATCAAAAAACAATTAGTTTTCTATTTTTTTTTTATTTGTTAAATTAATACATTTATTTGTTTTAAAACCCATTAATAGTTCATTATAAATAATATTATATATTTTAAAATTAATAAGTATTACCTAAATGAGAAAATGAACTTTTAATACTTTATTGGATAAAAAAATACTTGGTAGGTTTCATATTAAGATATAAATTTATTTTTGGAGAGACTTTAATCTCGAAATATATATTTCGAGATTAAAGTCTCTCTAAAAATAAATTTATATCTTAATGTGAAACCTAACAAGTATTTTTTATCCAATAATTTTAAAAAATGTTTCACCAAGTACCAACACCATATTTCTTAAAAACTATTTTAATATTTTATTATATTACAAGAGCGAGCGACCTTAACTGAAGAGCCTAATAGAATTTTGAAAAAAATTTCTCAAATTTAACGCCAGTTTGGCAAAATGGGTTTGTGCCCGATGCCAATAAATAATATAAAAAAAAAATAACGCCATTTTCTTTAAAGAATTTTTATAAGCCTAAGTAATAAAATATTTATTAAAAAATTTAATATTTTGGTATCAGAATATTATACGAGCATTTGTTTTTGATTTATTAAAGTTCGTTTTGGTGCCGAAATGATTGTATTTTCAATTCAAAAAGACCTGATTTTTTCTGGCTTTCTAGTTTCAAAACTTTCGGTTTTAAATATATAGAAAATTCGAAATTTTATATAAAAGTTATCGCTTTTTCTTCCATTTTTGTACGTATTTTTACATTATCTATCATTGAACTTGATCTTTTTCCTTTGTAATAGGATGTTTAAAAATTAATAAAAAAGTATCTGCGGTCAACCTCAATGTTACATTTATTTATTTTTTTTTTTTTGATAAAACAATTTAACTCCATTTGTACTAAGAATCAGTTCAAAGTCAACTCTAATAAGAAAAAATATTATTTTTTAATATAAATATACCTACTCGTAAGTTCTGACTAGGTAAGGTTAGAGCTGACCTACTATACTTTACTATAATAAACAATTAAAAATTTATTTTTTCATTTAATTATTTTTTCATAATATCCATATATATCTTTAATTTTCATTAATTAATATTTGTAATCAATTATTAGTGGATATTAAAATAAATAAACCAATTAATTAATAATGAGTAATTGAACGCCTCTGTGTATTTATTTATGCTTTTATCATAACAACGGCTTAAAATATTATATTAATCAAATCATTATAAAAATATATATTTTGCATTTATGAAGTAGAGATTCTTCTAGAGGGCCAAAATTAGAATGAGTTTTTCGCATTGAAATTAATTGTGTTTGTATGTTTGACGCACATTGCTGTAATTTTCAATAACAAACTGAACTTAATATAATCAACGATACAACATTTATTTTTTGATTTAATTAATTCGTTATACATAATATATAATATATACCTTAATTTTCATAAAGATATATATATATATAGAGAGAGAGAAAATTGTATTGAACTAGGTATTACTAGACCTTAAAATAAAAAAATCACCTAATTAATTAATCATTAATAATGAGTAGTTGAACACCTCTGTGTATTTATTTATGCTTTTATCATAACAACGGCTTAAAATATTATATTAATAAAATCATTATAAAAGTATATATTCTGCATTTTGCTAGAGGACCAAAATCAGATTCAGTTTTTCGCATTGAAATTAAACCTTTTGAGATTGTTTTTTTTTTTAAGTATTGTATTTATTTAAAAGGAATAACCATTTTTCGAAGATATATTTCTCTGTACAATTGCTTGTGTTTGTATGTTTGATGTACATTGCTACAGCATTTATTTATTATTTCAATAAAAATAAACTGACGTGTTCTGATGTGGTCATCCACTTGACTTTACCATACAACCTGGCCCCTAAAATTATTTATAATCATGTAAGGGGGGGATTAGTTTGTCCATTTTCATATTTCTGGGGTCCCACTTATTATGCATACAACATTTGGTTGAGTTTGGTAAATGGCCAAGATTTTCATTTTATGACCCCCCCCCCATTTTGGGAGGTTAGGTTTTTATTTTTAGACTTCTGGGGTCCCACTGATTATGTATACAAAATTTGGTTGAGTTTGGTAAATGGCCAAGATTTTCATTTTATGACCCCCCCCCATTTTGGGAGGTTAGGTTTTTATTTTTAGACTTCTGGGGTCCCACTGATTATGTATACAAAATTTGGTTGAGTTTGGTAAATGGCCAAGATTTTCATTTTTTGACCATACACCCCCCCCCCATTTTAGGCGGTTAGTTTTTGCATTTTTAGACTTCTGGGTTTCCAGTCATTATGTATACAAAATTTGGTTGAGCTCATATGGCCTAGATTTTTAATTTTTAACCCCCCCCCCCTCCACCCCATTAATTTTTTAATTAAATTTTGTTTCGATATTCACACTAGTTTTTGAGCTAGCTCATCCACAAAAATTTGGTAACGCACAGACTGACTAACAGACACACAGACAGACTAACTAACAGACAAACAGACAGACTAACTAACAGACAAACAGACAGACTAACTAACAGACAAACAGACAGACTAACTAACAGACAAACAGACAGACTAACTAACAGACAAACAGACAGACTAACTAACAGACAAACAGACAGGCTAACTAACAGACAAACAGACAGACTAACTAACAGACAAACAGACAGACTAACTAACAGACAAACAGACATACTAACTAACAGACAAACAGACATACTAACTAACAGACAAACAGACAGACTAACTAACAGACAAACAGACAGACTAACTAACAGACAAACAGACAGACTAACTAACAGACAAACAGACAGACTAACTAACAGACATTTTGACAAAACAATTATTATCTCGAAAAATATAATTTTTTCGATGTTCACTTATTAGAGCTTTTTTTGTAGAGCGAAATGCCATGGTTTCGCTCAATTTTTTTTAATCAAAATAGTTTCAGCCGTTTTTGAGATATTTGGAAAAAAAGAAGGAAAAAAAAACACTTTTTTTCATGCACGATTACAATACTTGACCTTACCCTGTATGGTAAAGAAAAAAAAAAAAAAAAAACTGAACTTTAATAAAATAAACAATACAAAATTTATTTTTTGATTTAATTTATTCTTAATTGATAATATAATTAATTTTCATAGATTTGTAATGAACTATTAGCGGAACTTCAAATAAAAAAAATCATCTAATTAATAATGAGAAAATGAACACTTATTTATTTATGCTTTTATCATAACAACGGCTTAAAATGTTAACAAAATCATTTTAAAAATATATATTCTGCATTTTTGAACAAGTGATTGTACTAGAGAACCAAAATCAGAATCAGCTTTTTGCATTAGAAATAAATCTTTTGCATTTATTTAATAGAAAGAATCATTTTTTGAAGATTTATTTCTCTTTACATTGTGTGTGTGTGTGTTTGTATATGTTTGACGCAGATTGCTGTCATTTTTGATAAAAACAACAAATCGAACTGCGCCATAGGCTGGTGAAATTTATGTATAATTAATTTCAATGCTGAAAAGGAAAGAAAAAAGCATAAGATAAATAAAAAAATGGCGCTCTGGTTAACGTTTTGTGTTTCTATATGAAAATAAAATCCATTTATTCTATTGGCAAGATGAGCTAATGCTCGTCAGCCACTTCCTGGATGCCTGGTCAATTGGCAGCGGCGCGGCGACGTTTTGAAGAGCGCTTTAACGGCCTGCCTCAGGGCATCTTTAGCCTTGGCGGAGAGAAGTTTAAGGCCGCTCAGCTAGGCAGCCAGGCTTCTCTTCCTTCTCTTGACATTGACAAAGAAAAAATGCATCCCCTCCCATTGAAACAGTTAACCAGCAGCAGCCAGGCTGGATTTACTCGCCTCCCTAGTACTTAGCACTAGTACTTACCCCTACCCCTCTCGGAGCTTCAACAAGTGGCAGCTGAGCATTCCGACCCCCCCCCCCCCGATGGCGCTAAATTTAGACACGGATATTTTATTAACAAGAAAGGGACATCGACTTCCTCTTCCACTTGGAGAAATATACTAAAGAAAGTGAAAACTTTTATAAAAAAAAAAACGCTCTGTTAATTGGCTTAAAGGTGTGCTTATATTAATTCAAATATATTAAATAATCAATTTCTATATAATCGGTTTCAATTTCGATCCAAATCACGAATTAGAAGGTTTTCTGGGGGTCGAGAAATTGATCTCTCAAGGTCTCACTTTAATTTTGTTGTTTTTCTCTTTAATTACAGTAGTTATTAACAGATGGGTCTGTCAATAAAAATGTATAATATTATTTTTCATTTTGTTAATTAATTGATTTTTTTAATTTTAAAAACCACTAATAATTCATTACAATTATTATTATATATATTAAAATTAAGAAATTTTAATTAATTATAAGTATTTTCTATTAAATCGGGAGAGGTAGAATTTAATGCTGAATTGATGCAAAGACAGTTCAAGAGTAATGAAAACTACAAATTGTGAATAAAAGAATTGATTTAGAATACCGTATTTTTATCATTTTAAAAAATCCGATTATTCAGAAAATTGTGACTCCTTCTTCAAGGAGTTTAAAAGGGTCAATTAATATTATTTTTAATTGCAATTAAGTTCAAAACTTGGTGCAAAAAAAAAAATTAATTCCATTTTTATTTAATTCTAGTTGCGTAAAGAAAAATCTACCTTTTTACCTGAATTTAAAATTAATAATAATATTAATATATCGCTATTAAAGCTAAATATTGCCGACCAACGCTCTGTCCTACAGGTACTAAATATAATAAATAAATAATATTACCATTTATGGTATTAAAGCAAAAAAGAAAGTACCGAAGCCCCATTCGGGTATGTTCTGTAAAATTTGAACCAAAAAACTAAAAATAAAAAATAAAATTTGAATTTAATTTAATTTTTTACTAATTTTCCATTACCATAGAGAGCCATGGTCAAATATTATAAAAGTGCACGAAAAAAAGTATTTTTTGCTTCGTTATTTCGAAATATCTCATAATCGGCTGAAAGTATTTTGATAAAAAATAATTATGCGAAACCATGGCGTTTTGACTTTCAAAAAAATACTAATAAATTTACATCGAAAAAAAATATATTTTACAAGATATTAATTATTTTGTCATAATTTTAGTTAGTATTTTACCAAATTTTGTATACGCTCTAGTTCAAAAACTAGTATGAATAACAAAACAAAATTTCACTTGTAACTTTGGTGCAATGAGATTAAGAGCTGATTAGATTTTAGTTAAAAATGAATAAAAAATTAAGGAGGAGGGGGGGGGGGTCTTCTTAATAAATTAGAATTATAAAATTTTTAAACGAAATACACTATAAAATGAACCTATAATAAAAAATAGAATTATTTTTATAGTTTTAGTTTTCTGGGGCCAAAATTGGGGGAGGGTTCTAAAAAATAGAAGATCTATCAATAGATTTATATCTTATAAGTTTTGGACCCTTTGATAGATTCCGCCCTATACGGCCTTAGGAAAATGACTCACTATTTGAAATTTATAGTGACCAAAAAGAGAGTGGGGGGGGGGGCTAAAATAATAAAATCTTCAAGAAAAATCAAAGGAAACTGATTTTACTTTACCATACAGGGTATGGTCAAGTATTGTAATCGTGCATGAAAAAAGTGGGTTTTTTCCTTCTTTTTTTCAAAATATCTAAAAAACGGCTGAAACTATTTTGATTAAAAAAATTGAGCAAAACCAGGGCATTTCGGTCTACAAAAAAGCCCTAATAAGTAAACATCGAAAAAATTATATTTTTTGAGATAATAATTGTTTTGTCAAAATGTCTGTTAGTCTGTCTGTGCGTTACCAAATTTTTGTGGACGAGCTAGCTCAAAAACTAGTGTGAATATCGAAACCAAATTTCACACGTAGTTTTGGTCCATTAAGATTAAGAGCTGATTAGATTTTGGTGCATATCGACTCAAAATTAAGGGGAGGGTTAAAAATTAAATATCTAGGCTATTTGAGCAAACTCAACCAAATTTTGTATACATAATCAGTGTATCCCAGAAGTCTAAAAATGCAAAAACTAACAGCCCAAAATTGGTGGGGGAGGGGGGTCAAAAAATGAAAATATAGGCTCTCGTTCCAAACTCAACCAAATTTTGTATACATAATCAGTGGGCACACAGTAATCTAAAAATGCAAAAACTAACCCCCCCCCCTACATGATTATAAATAATTTTATTAAATATTAAATATAAGTGAGAGGCCAGGTTGTATGGTAAGGTCAAGTGGGTGGCCACATCAGAACACGTTAGCTTATTTCTAATAAAATAGTCTCATAATTAACATTAAAAGAAGATATTATTAATTGCTAATAGGCCCAAAATTAAGAGGGGGGGGGTCCTTCTTAAATAATTATAAAATATTTTATTAAATATAAGAGAGCGGGGTCAGGTAGGTCTATTGGAAAAGTCATGTGGATGTCCACACATCCACTTATTTCTAGATAAATAGACAATAAATTCCTTAAAATGCGATTTGATTTGAAACATCGATATATATATATATAATATTGAACAAGTTATTTATTTATTTATTATATATAATTTGTTTCCTTTTAAAAGAACAAGCTAAACCACTGAAAGATAATAATAAATTGCAAATATTTTTATTCATGTTGACAAGTGTTTTTGTTCACGTTAATCGCGAAAAGATATAAATCAACTCGAAACACGATTTCTTAATAATTTCGATATCGTCATGATTCGGATCAAATCAAGCTTGAAAAAAAAATATCCAATACAATATAAAATAATAAAAAAAAATGAAAGAGTGGGGGGATATTGTTCATAATGTGGCTTGCACAATATTTTCTTTCTTATTCCACTAGTAATAAGTGTTGGGAGGTTTTTAATAGACACCCATTACTGGATTGATGAAGGACAGACAGAATACTTTCCGATTTATTAATAAATTAACCAAGATTGGATATACAAAGCACTTAAGAAGAATACTTACTTACACACCAAGAAGATTGAAAGTGGAAGAAAAAAAATCCCCATTACTTTATTAATTAGAATTGTTTCTTATAAATATGTATTTATTTTCAAATAATTATAATACTTTAGCTGAGATTATAATTTATTATAGTTAGATAATATTATTTAATCATACCGGTTGGTTGGTAGAAGTGTAAACTTTTCAATAAATTATATAAATACATATAATTAAATAAAGAAAATAAAGATGTTTGTTATTGATTATTAGAACTTGTCTCTGTGACGTAATAATATGTAAATAATTGGCCTTTTAAAATAGTATTTTATGAATATTAATGTCGGTTCGAGGGTTGAAATATTTTAAATTAGAGTTAATTAAAATATTAGGTAGGTTTCAAATATTAAATTTATGGATTTATGTGAAACCTACATTAGTATAATATTATATCATTCGCATCCATAGTAAAGTAACAGGAATAGCAGGGAATTGGACAAAATTAAAAACACCTAGTTTTTATTAAATAGGCCAGACGTTTCGTCAATTTATTTTGACTTCCTCAGTGGCCCACTGTATCACTCTTTGTCAGACACAGAAGAAGTCAAAATAAATTGTCAAAACGTCTGGCCCATTTAATAAAAACTCTCAGTGTTTTTAATTTTGTCTAATTCCCTGCTAACCCTGTTACTATCTTAGTATTTTAATTTACTCTTATCGTCTTTTAAATACATAATATCTGGTAAGACCGAGAGCTTCATTCGATAATTTTTTGAATTTTCATTTTCATTTTTGTTTTGATTCAACCTCATGATTTATTTTTATTCAACCACTTGTTAATAATCTAGATTAATTAAAAAACGTATCAAAATACTTGGCTAAAATGTAGTATAAGAGCCATAGATTTCACATCTGTCACCATGACAGATGTGAAATCTATTCTTTTGCATATTTCATCTGGCAACCAAAATTTCACTTATTGAACTTTTTTTACAGGTTCGGTTCATGATTTCGATTCAATTAGATAAAAAATAACTCCTTATATTATATAAATATAATTAATTGAAGAAAATAAAATTGTTATTGATTGTTAGATTTTGTCTGTGACGTAATAATATGTAAATAATTTGCCTTTTAAATACATAGTATCTAGTTGTTTTGATACAACCACCTTTTAATCATTTAATTTAATTAAAAAACTTAACAAAATATTTGACTAAAATTGAATAAAATGTCCATGGGATATAACTTTTTATAGTTTCGGTTCGATTAGATAAAAAAAATGCCTTACCAAAATAACCTTATAAGTATATGTGATTTGGTTAGGATATTATATTCAGTTCGGTTCGGTTCTTCAGTTCGGACTAACACCAACTTAGCCGACTAAAAACTAGCCTGAAATCGGAGTATATAAGAATAGAACAACCGAGCCTAACTGAATATAATATCCTAACCGAATCGCAGAACACTTTCACATATTCGAATTTTCGCCCACTCTTTTTAATTTAAAATCATAATTTTCATATACAAGAAACGGAACGTGGTGGCAATGTTTTCATGTGACTTCAAGACCCGTATACTAGATTTTTACCATTAACTGTAATTTTCTTATAAATATCTATATTTATTTTCGAATGTATAAATAATTATAATACTTTAGCTGATTTATAATCTATTATAGTTAGATAATATTATTTAATCATACCGGTTGGTTGGTAGAAGTGTGAATTTTTCAATAAATAAATTATATAAATATAATTAATCGAAGAAAATAAAGATGTTATTTATTATTAGATCTTGTCTCTGTGACGTAATAATATGTAAATAATTTCTCCTTTCAATACATAGAGTATCTGGAAGACCGAGTTTCTTTTTAATTTTAATTATTGTTTATTTAATCAAACACTAATTTTGTTTTTATTCAACCACCTATTAATAATTTAGTATAATTTTTTAAAAAACCTGTCAAAATATTTTTTCCTAAAAATGACCAGCTCTGTGTGGATACAAAAAGAGTAAGAAAAACATTTTTAAAACTCCAATTTTACCATTCCTTTACCTGTGAATAATTACTCTGATTACGAAAAAAAACAATGAAATTAAAGATGTCCGAAAATTGAGACCCTGAGAGATTTATTTCTCGACCCTTTCGAAAACCCCCTAATCCGTGATTTCTACTGTTTTCGACAATCTGATTCTATATATACCTATATATAAAATGGAAAAGTATGTATATATGTTTGTATGATCCAAACGATCTTATTGGTCAGTGCATAGCCAATGGCAAAGCGTTAGATTATTAGAACGATTCTGATTGGTCAGATAGTGATCGTGCTTAGCCAATGTGTTAAATAATTCTTTCCTTATTGTTGAATCAATCTCAATCAGAACATTCCTTCAATACTTACAGTATCATTTTAAATTTCAATTATTAAATTGGTATGAACAAGACGCTCCCCGCCAGGGGTTAGTAACACCGGGCCCGAAGACCCGGTCGTCAGATAGTATCTATATATAGAACAATTGCTCATTTAATAGTATAAGATAAGATAAGATATAATTAAATGAAGAAAATAAAGATATTATTAGACCTTGTGTGTGATGTAATAATTTTCTTTTTAAAACATGCATTATTTTCAAAAAATTATGTTTTCTATCACATAAGAATACTAATTTTAAGGGGGTAAATTTTTACAATTTCACCCTTAAAATTTGAATAAAAATATGTTATTAGATTTTTAAGCTTTCTACCTTCAGGACTTCTGGATCAAAAGTACAGAAAGTATCTTTTTTTGGATAATTTTATTCATTTTTTAAGCCGTTGTTTTTTTTGTTGCGTTTGGACTCTTGGGATCACCCAAAGCTTTTGTTTCTTGCAAAGCCAAGATCTTGATTTTTTGTTTATCGAGTTCCATGGTCAGGCTATGTAATTTTTCTGGCCGGATGAGTGTGTTGATGTTAAAGGTGCCCAGGTATGTATGGATTTTTGGCGTTATTCTTCCATTGTTTCTTCCTTGATTTCGTGATAGTCTGGGTCCCCCAGAATCCGAATGCCCGGTTGCCACTCGAGGGTGGGTGGATTGGTTACCACCTGGGGTAATCTTGTTTTGCCTCTCACGATTCATGGTTGCTTGTTACGAAATTTTGTCCTGCGCATGCGCGAGGTTTTGTAGAACCAGAGATTGTTAGTTTCTGGAGCCGAGGGGCCGATTTTTTTAAATAAATTAATTCACTTTGCTTCTTGCCGGGATCGAACTAATTAAGTCTAGGTTGATGTTCTCCTAATCGGATTAGAAAAGTTGGTGATTTAACCGACTGCACTACCGGCCCCACCTTTAAGCCGTTGTTATGATATAAAGTAATTTTTTTCTGAGATTTTATTATTAGTTAGTTAGTATCGGAATTTATCATTAACTCTAAGGTTAAGTTAACCTTCATCTAGCAAATTAACCTATTTGTTGTTTTGTACAAATAGGAAGGCTTCTATTTCTAATTATGATTAATATACTCCTCTCATTCATAAATAACACAATTCATGGTTAATATTGCAATAAAACAAAATACTTCCATTATTTAATTTTATTAACCTATCCTTTTTGAAATATAAGTGATAAATTAAATAAGAAAAAAAAGAATTACGTCTGTGGGTTTCAATCATTGAAATAATCCTTATTCATTTAAATAAGATATTCAAGGGTGTGCCGTATAGTAAAGGAAATAGCAAATTCAATTCTTGACTATATAATCTATTTTTCTTATTAGTATTTTTATCTATTAAGTAAAAAGATATTCCGGAACTCATAATAGATATATAGGTAGGTATATACTACTATTGATATAATGATATAGAACATTAAATTGATTTATTGCTTTATTTATGTTAATTTATTAGTTAATTAAGAGAGTAATAGAAGAGCGTTTGGAAGCAAGGTTAAAGAAACTACTACTCTACTACTTACGCTGTTATGTAGTTAGATGGGGAGGGTTTTTGGGGTATCAAAATACCGGAATCAAAATATATCCATTTTCTAATGCTAAAAATTGATAAGATTCAGAATTTTTTGATCAAAAATACAGAAAATATGTTTTCTTGAATAATTTCGTTGAAAGTTTAAGCCATTGCTATTATAAAATAAAAAACAAATTAATACTTACTTACTTACTTCCTGTGGCCGAACAACATTTCCAATGTTTTAGCCTCCTCTATAATGCCTCGCCATTTTGTCCTATCCCGTGCTATAGAGTTCCAATTTCCTTGAGCACCCAACTCTTCAAGATCTCTGGTTATATTGTCCATCCATCTTTGCCGTGGTCTACCTGGTGGTCTTCTTCCTATCGGTTTAAACAAATTAATACGTATTTTATTTATTTTAAATCCCATTAATTATTTATTATAAATATTAGTATTAAGAGACCAAAATTATGACAAGTTAATTATTAAATCAACAAGTATTTTTAATAATGGTTGAAAGAAGTACTCTACAATATAACGAATATCAAAATTGAAGACACAGTTTAAGAGAATGGCCAATTCCTAAATATCTAGGGGACTAACTCCTATAATATACCTACAACGAAATAGGGGAAGTAATGAAGGATAATCGTGGGGTGATCTTTACTTTAGTGATAAGAATAAAACGATATATCCTGGGTTAGTTTCTAGGTCTGAAATAAAAATAAATGACAACAATGTGTAAACAATACAATCGTCCAGAAATCACACAGAATGTACCTGTATATTTTTATTTTGTTTTGTCCACTTTAGAGGGGAAGCTCTAGTCGGAGAGTATACCGGAATAATTTTCCCCTTTCCTTTCTAAATTGTATCTTAATTATTACCCATGAATTGTTATTTATGGATGAATAGAGTATATTAATCATAATTAGAATTGTACTTAAAGGCTTTTCCTATTTTCCTATTTATCTAACTTTATTGTCTTGAATAAATCAATCAGACTGATTTACATCAGAAAAAATCGATTAAATAAACAACAAATTGACATGAGAACAACCTTGGTCTTTAATTAAGCCATCTATCGAAGAGAAAAAGAAAGACATTTCCTAAATCGGAAGAAATATCGAACGGCGATTAGCCATTGTGCTGGGACCTGGAACTGACCTAGGGGGGTCGAGAAAGTAAATAAAAGAAATAAAAGCGGATCTCTTAAGAAAGGCTTGAGAACTAATTTATTTGCTCTCTTGCTTTTAAGGACACAGACACAGACACATTCACGAGAGAAGAATAAATAAATAAATGTTGCTAAAGACTCGGGTGTCGGTCGGTCGGTCGGTCACACAGTGGCTCAAAATTCATTCATAAACGAAAAGGAACAAGTTCAAAAGAGATACTGTTATAATAATAGTATATAGTAAAATAAAATAAAGAAGAGCTAAAATAAACGTCTAGATTTATTTTTCCTTTTTCAACAATACAAATAAATAATCACTAAATAATGTAAACAAAACAAATAAATAACAAAACAATTCATTAATTAGAGTTAATTATGCTTCATTACTTCCCCCATTTTGTTGTATATAGGAGGACATAGTCCTCTAGGTATTTAGGAATTCCCCCTTCTCTTAAACTGTGATTTAAATTTTATTATTCATTTTCTTGTAGAGTCCTACTTTTTCAACAATACAAATGAATAATCAATACATTAATATTGTAAACAAAACAAATAAATAATATTAATCACTTCTTCCAAAGAGAATGAGATGAGGGTAATTTTTAGCCCAAAGCAAGTTATTGGTCCTTATGTGTATGAATAATTAATTATTATTTTTATTATTTATTTTATTTAAAAGGAAGAAACGTTTCGGTTTTTGTCTAAAACCATCTTAAGTCTCTCCACTTTCACTTTATATCAAAAATAATTCAGTTTTTCAATTTTTACTATAAAAAACAAATCCATTCTTTTTTTATAGTAAAAATGGAAAAACTGAATTATTTTCGATATAAAGTGAAAGTGGAGAGACTGAAGATGGATTTAGTCAAAAACCGAAACGTTTCTTCCTTATAAATAAAATAAATAATAAAAATAATAATTAATTATTCATACACATAAGGTCCGTTGGGCTAAAATTTACCCTCATCTCTATTCCCTTTGGAAGAAGTGATTAATATATGCCATTAAAATAATTCTATATAAATAAATAATATGTTATATTGTAGGTATGAAAATAAAGACTATTTTTTTACTTTTTCAACAATATAAATAAATAATCAATAAATATTGTAAACAAAACAACTTAATAAGAAAACAGTTAATAATTAATTAAAGATAATTATGCTTCAGTTACTATGAGATTGAAACTATCTTCCGGAATCCATGTTTAACGGTGAGATATAACCTTCAAGACCTGCATCCACAGGTACCTTCAATTCCAATCCAATTCCTGAACTTTAAACCAACTATTTTTCGAAATTTTCATTGATAAAGATACAATTTCTCCTCGAAACGTTTGTATTTCTAATACTTAAACGTTTTTTGATATTGTTTTATAAAAGAATTTTATTTATGAATAGGTATATATCAGATTTCAAAATGGCGGCTAAATCGATTTTTCAATTCTGTATATTTCAAATAATTGTTAGTATAATATTAAAATTAAAAAATAATAATTAAATGTTAAGTATTTTATTATGAACAAAATGACATTTAAATTTAGGAAATTAGTTGATAAACACCTGAGTTATGAAGCCATATTTAATTTCATCCACTTAAGAATGACTAACCCTATAAAAATGAACATTAAAAATATCCTAGTTCCTAGCCTTCCAGCGGTGACGAAGGAACACCAAGTTTTCAATATCCATATGATATTGGCTCCATGAAAAACATTTATAATTGAAGAAAGACTGATGATGAAGACCAAGTCTTCGAAACTATAGTCTCAAACAAATAAATAATATATATACAGATATATCATCTTGATATATATGTGTATATGTTTATTTGCATCAAGCAGAGGACAACCTCTTTGTTTCTCTTTGTGAATCAACAACTCTGCTACTCTCGGCAAAACAAAAACTTTTCAATTAAAAATATATACTATAATTCACTTATATGTGAACCGATTTTCAATAACAAAACGTCATTTTTTTCACAATAAAATGCTTAATATTTATTATTTTTTAAGAAATTTTAATTAAACTAACAAATTCCGATATAGGCTCGTCATTTGCAAATAAAATGTAATTTGATAAAACTAACCATTTTAAAGATATTATAAATAATAGAAAAATTGACATGTGCTCCATTTTGAAATTTTAAATGTTATATTCAGAGTTTTTTTTTAAGATTTATCAGAAATTTCACCGTAATTTCTTCTCTTAGACAATCTGTATCATCAAAAATTTGTATTTATTTACTAGCTGACGTCCTGGCCTTCGGTCCGGAGTCACCTAGTCCCTAACGGGGAGTCTCGTTTTATGGCTAAAATTTATCAAAATTGATTTGATCGAAAATTTAAATATATTTAAAAAATAATATTAGTTTTGAAAATAAATTAAAAATGCAAATATTTATAGAATATGTATTAAAACAGTAAATGAATTATATATTACTTGCCAAAATTGTTCCCTTAACCAAAAATAATATTGACAGTTGAAAGATTTCCAAAAAGCTATTATCGGCGTATCTTGTTTGTTTGCTTTTACCCCCCCCCAGAGAGGCGCTGGCGTTGTTTCCTTGAAAATATTTTTTGCATGCCACAGGTGGGATATCTATAAAAAGAAACACATAAAAACACCGTGTATTTGAATGGAATGTTGTGTGAAAATTTCAAAGAAATCGGTGAAGAACTTTCGGAGATCCTTCAACGTATCACTTAAGCGTAACAGTACATTTTTATTTATATAGATTATATAAAAAAAAATAACATTTTTTCAATATATTGTTCTTATTCAATTTGTATTCGGCATATTAATTTGTCAGTAGAATTGTTTTTTGTGATTGCAGGTGAAAGTGTCGCCGATACGAGCACCTCGTCCCCGGATATGGTGGGGCCTGTGTCCCCGCCATGTCCTAAAAATGTGGACATTATGAGGTCGTCGCCGAGTCCGGGACCTCAGCCCCTCTCAAGGGAACGGTAAATAAATTACCATTGAAATCATTATTATATATGGTATAATGAGTTAATCTAAAAGATATGATTCAAATCAAAATTAAAAATTATACATATCTGAGTGAAGAATATAAGCTTTTCGAGATTCTTCTATGAAAATTCGTTAAATAAATAAAATTACATATATTTTATATTTATTCTTTTGTTAATGTAGTAGGTATTCACAATTTAGTTTAATGGAAATTATTTTTCGAAAAATATCGGTTTCACATGTACAAACATTCAAATAAATATAAAATGTAAATCAATATAAAAAAATTATAATTCATAATAAAATTCGCAATATAAAATCTCTGCCATTTTTAATAATAATAACCTTAGACCATGAAATACTATATATAGACACGCCCTCTGCTACTCTCCACACAGAGTGAAGCGAGGCCAACATCGCCTACAGATGACGTCACGTTCTCGCATAAATATTTTGGTTATATTAATTTAATATTAATTTGCGATTATTGGAATCCAAAATAAATAATCTAAACTACGATAAATTTATCTCAATGTATAATAATTCCTATAGTGGCCATGCTATTTCTGGGTGTTCCTGCCTACAGATGACGTCAAGTTCTATAGGAGATGTTGGCTTCACCAAATCGACACCAGGGCGTGTCTATATATTTCATGGTCTAAGATAATAACAATATAATATCAGATAAACAAACAATCGTAACGAAAATATACAAACATTGTATGTCAATAAATATTATAATATCAATGTTAAAAAATTAACGAGATATAGTATAATGCAAACAACAGGCCGGACATTAAACAACTTGCTAGTTATGAGGTGGTCGACCACTTCGTATACTTGGGATCCATGATTATCAACGAAGGAGGATCTGATGGAGACATTAACCGACAACTACAACTCGGGAGATTGGCAATGGTTAGACTGACCAAGATCTGACAGGACAAAAACATAACAACTAATACAAAAGTCATTATTGTCAAGACTCTCGTTTTCCCTGTCGCACTCTATGCATCCGAAACATGGACCCTAAAGAAGAACTGCGATCGGATTGATGCCTTCGAAATGTGGTGTTGGAGGAGAATGTTGAGAGTCCGTGGACGACTCACCGGAACTAATAAGTCAATTATAGAGGAAGTCCACGCGGATCGGTGTCTCTCTGTGATGGTACTCGAGAGAGTGATGAAGTACTTCGGCCACCTCACCCGCTCAGATACAGACTTGGAAGGGATCATCGTGCAGGGCAAGGTGGAAGGCAAAAGAAGAAGAGGCAGATCATCAGCAAGATGGGCGGATCAAATAAAGGCCCAACTTGGTATTACGCTCCAGGCTGCAACGGCAATGGCCAGAAACAGACCAAGCTGGCGGGCTGCAATTGGGAAGACTAGAGCTCTTAGAATATGGAAGCAATCAGGGTCACGACTCCTCTGTAAAGAGAATTACGACGTTGACGAAGAAAGTATCATGCGAATCACGTAGCTTTTTGGCAGTCGAAATATTTGATAAATAAGCTGACGTGTTCTGATGTGGCCATCCACTTGACTTTACCATACAACCTGGCCCCTCACTTATATTTAATAAAATTATTTATAATCATGTAGTGGAGGAGGGTTAGTTTTTCCATTTTTAGACTTCTGGCTCCACTGATTATGTATACAAAATTTGGTTGAGTTTGCTCAAATGGCCTAGATTTTTAATTTTTAACCCCCTTCCACCCCCCTTAATTTTGGGTCGATATGCACCAAAATCTAATCAGCTCTTAATCTCAATGGACCAAAACTACGTGTGAAATTCGGTTTCGATATTCACACTAGTTTTTGAGCTAGCTCGTCCACAAAAATTTGGTAACGCACAGACTAACGGACAACCAGACAACCAGACAGACTAATAGACATTTTGACAAAACAATTATTAACTCGAAAAATATAATTTTTTCGATGTTCACTTATTAGAACTTTTTTGTAGAGCGAAATGCCATGGTTTTGTTCAATTTTTTTAATCCAAAATAGTTTCAGCCGTTTTTGAGATATTTTGAAAAAGAAGGAAAAACACTTTTTTCATTCGCGATTACAATACCCTGTATGGTAAAGTAAAAATAGTAAGAATTTAAAAAATTGGAAATAATAAAGAATTATATGGCTTCCATGGGGGCCGCGAAGTTTAGTTTAAAACAAGCTGATGTATTATAAAAACAAAGTATTATATATTAGGTAGCTCCCTCTCCAATATTGCATTCTCGGATGAATCATCTTCCTCGACCTTCTTTAGAATGAATTAGTAAATGGCCATCAGGGACTTTAATTACAACGTTAATAAATTCTCAAGAATATAATAATTACAAATTTAAATTACTTTTGTTTTTGTTTTCTACAATAAAAGAAGTGAAAGTAGTGGGTTTTTTTTTCATTAATAGTGTTAAAGTTTAACGACAAATAAAAAAAATTTCTGGTCCAACTTCCGCAAATGTTGGCGATAGGCCAAAAACTCGCCATTTCAAAGATCATCACCCAGATGATTCATGCCACGAGTATCTCTGAATATCAACAAATGAAAAGGGAAATATTTTTGGAATGAATGTACCATCTACGAAACTCCACTTCCTAGATAAAGAAAATAGAAGAAAAATTGAATTTTAAGGAATTGGTGTGATGCTAGAAACAAGATTGAGTGAATTGGTGCAAATAAATTTGATTAAAATTTGCCCAAAAACTTAAAATTTTTAATTACACCACTGCAAATTAGATTGTTAAATGTTAAT
The DNA here is from genome assembly GCA_024734495.1 of Forficula auricularia. NCBI lineage: Eukaryota > Metazoa > Arthropoda > Insecta > Dermaptera > Forficulidae > Forficula > Forficula auricularia. Next base: position 3,609,523 of record JALMQS010000140.1, on the reverse strand, counting down.
AGATAGTTTGTTTATCTTTTTGTATTCTTATAGTTATTAATGTTTAAACAATATGGCGGACATGTTGTTTATTTCTAAATCATTCATTAAACTATTTAAACTATCTATTTTTCTATTTACTATTTTTCAATAATGATAAATATGTATATAGAATCTTAACAGAATTTAATTTTCATTTGAAATAAAAAACATAATATGTAATAATTAAGTAAAAGTATATTTTTAATGAAAAATTTGATTATTTCGATATTGTTCTTGTTGTTATTAAAATGGTAGACATTTTATTTAAGTATATCTAAACCATTTTTTAAACAAATATTTTTCAATTTTCGATCTATTTTTCATTGATTAATAAATTTTTTAAATAAAATAAATGTAGAATATCTAAGCAAATTTAATTTTTAATTGAAATAAAAAAAAATTTAATTAATAGTTTGATTATTTTGGTATTGTTGATATAGCTATTAGTGATTAATTTAACAATATGGCAGACATTTTATTTATATCTAAACAATTTTTATAACCTATATTTTTTGATTTTCGATTTTATTTGACGCATTGGCTGATCACGATCATTATCTGACTAATCAGAATCGTTCTAATAATTTAACGCTTTCCATTGCCTATTGCACTAGCCAATCAGATCGTTTGGATCATACAAACATATATACATACATACATACTTTTCCATTTTTTTTTATACATTTATAGATAGGTAATAGGTAAATAATTATTTTAAATAAGAAAACATTTTCTTCTTTTCATTTTATTTCTCTATTTTTTTTATTTTATTTTATTTTCCCCCTGCATTTTATCAGTTCTCTTTTTCGTCCTTTTCACTCTGGCTTTTCTAGTAGTTACGTTTTTCTTCTTCAGCTGATATATATTGTGAACTATACCTACTCATGCTCTTCTACAAACAAAATGTCATTTGTCCAGGCTTGCTTTACGGCTTTACTTTCTTTCCTTCTTTTCTTTTTCTCATATTAGAATCATTTCTCGCTAATCCATCTCTTCTTAGTTCCTTCCTTAATTTCTTCTTTGGCTTTCGATCCTTTTTCAAATCTTCTCTTGTTATGTTGTTTTCACAGAATTGTTAGAGACTGGCTAGAAATTAAGGAGCGTTTTGATCGCAGGGCTTCCCCGGACTCGGTGCTCCCCGAGCGGAAAATACTGGTGAAGCAGGAGCCTCTGGCGGAGACGCGCGAGGGCAACGTCTTCGACGGCGGCGGCGGCGGCGGTGAATCCCCTGTGGAACTGCCTCATCTGCCTCCCCCGCCACCCCCTCGACAACCCACCCCCAGTGCGATGGAACCGCCCCCGCGACTGATCCTCAGCGGTCCCCTGGAGGACGCACGTCTAATGCCGAGCCCCGGGCCCCTACCCAGTCCCCCCGGACGTCTGCTCAGCCCCTTTCAGCGAATAAACAACATGTGCAGCAGCAGTAGCAGTAGTAGTGGCGGCGGCAGTGGCAGCATTTGCAGCAGCAGTAGTAGTAGTGGCGGTGGCAGCCCTGCGTCCCCGTTAGCGACGCGGGGCTCCACGACTATGTGTACCAGCAATAGTGGCGGGCCGGGATCCCCGCTGGCGGCGCGAGGGGGTCCCTCAAGTCCTGGTCCCATGTGGCTTGGGCACAGGATTAACGGGGTCCGGGCCGAACTGATAGGTGGCGAGATGAAACCGCCAGGACAATTGCCGCGGCCGATGCGGCCTGCGCCCACAGTGATAATGGGCGAGGCCGGGGGGGTCCGGACCATGATCTGGTCGCAGCCGACGGGGCCTGATCCTTCGGCCAGCACCTCCACGGCTTGTTGGCCTGGACCTTCCTCCTCATCGTGTTCGTCAGGGGCGAGCGACGAGGCGGCTGCGCAGCTGCTGCTCACCCTTGGCCAGCCGGAGACGCAGCAGCAGCAGCAGCCCCCACCTCAGCAGCATCCTCCACCTCAGCAGCAGCCTCCACCTCAGCAGCAGCAGCAGCAGCCGCTGAATATGGAGCGGCTATGGGCCGGAGACACCAGCCAGTTGCCGGCCTCGCAGCAGCTGCACGCGTTGAACCTGACGGCGCCGCGCCCTGCCCATGTCCACCCCCTGGACGCATCGCAACGGGGGACCCTCGCCCTCCGGCAGCGGGGAACCATCCAAGCCGCCCTTCACGATGACCGTCCTCCCGGGCACACACGACGAGGCCGACGAGGACGAGCAGCCCATGATCTGTATGATCTGCGAGGACAAAGCGACCGGACTCCACTACGGGATCATCACCTGCGAAGGGTCAGTATACATCTTCCTTCCAAATATATTATATCCATTCTAATTTAAAATCATATAGGATGATTCGTATACCGTACTTAAATGACTAATAAATTTAATTCAACATTTCTAGGTACTAATGATGACAAAATAATTTTTTCTAATGAGATTCGAACTTTTCAAGGTTTTAAAATTGACTTCTTCAATTTTTTTTTCAAATTGTAAAAAAAAAAATAATCAAATAAATTCACTTAAATTGAAACGTGTATAAAAGAGAAATGAAGTAGGTAAATAAATGTATTCATTGTGATATAAAGTCTGAGAAGTATTCAGAAATTATTCAGATTCTTCTTATTTATTATTATTAAATTAGAATTTTTTTTAATTACATTTGTATTACAACTTTTTATTAAAAACTACATTATTTTCACAATCAAATATACACTCAAAAGCAAAATAAACACATATAAAAGGGGGGTCAGATAGGCTAGGCGGTAGCGTGTCCTCCTGCTAACCAAGTGGGCCCGGGTTCGAATCCGACTCGAGGCATCCGGCTAAAATCTGACCCCGGGGTAGGGACAAATTTAAAAAATAATAAATAGTATCGTAAATGGCTTTTGGCTAGAAAGGCCGAAAAGCAAAAAAAACACATATAAAAATGTAAAACACAGCATTTCAATCGCTATATCTGAGATATAGTGATCGAAAAGTTGTGTCTTAGTTTTTAATGTGTTTATTTTGTTGTTATTAAATATATATTTGATTGTGATTAGCAAAGCAAGACTGCAAGACCAATTCTGCTCATCACTAATTAATATAGGCACAGGGTGTGTTGGTAAAGTCTTCTATAGGGTGTTTAAAAAGTCCTGATCACGTTTAAGAAAAATATATTATTATTATTATTTTGATTTTGAGTATTAATATTAGTGATGAGCAAAGCAAGACCAAGACCAATTCTGCTCATCACTAATATTTGATTGTGAAAATAATGTGAATTTTAATAAAAATTTCGGCTACACAAGCTTTAATCAATTTATTATTATAAGTAGATATTTATTAATATAAAAATAATAAATATAGTAATAAAATTTTAAACAATATTACATATAGATATTAGTGGATTTATATTAATATATATCTACCTATAGTGACAGTTGGGTGATTTCGGGGAGGGAATAGTTTGTAAAAAGTATACACTATAGGCAATTTAATTTGGGTCCAGTTAAAAGAATCATTCGGTGGAAGAGAGTACAATCATGACGTCACAATAATATAATGTTCCAGTACATTTTTTTTCTTTTTAGATTAATACTAGAACGCCCGGACTTTCAGATCCCCTAGAACGCCCGGATGCCGTCAATTTGACGACTTGCATTTTTCAACACTCAAACTAAATAAAATCATTCTGTTTCCTTTTATTTAATATTTTTTTTATTTTTTCTAATAATAAATATAATTCTATTATCAATTTATATATTAAAAATACATATTAATATATTACATTTTAATAATCATTATGATATAAAATGAAAAATTAACATGCTATATTTATGGAGTATTATCATTAACAAAACCAGTAGTTCTATATTATATGTTATTATTATAAATATTATATTATTATAAATAATATTGAAATAAAAAACAAAAACAAATATACGAAAAAAACTCACGAGAAATTGAGAGAGAAATTTGTTGTTGATAATTCTAAGGGCGGAACAAAAATGAAATGGCAAGACTAGGGGCTCGACATATATATATATGTATTTCAAAACAGTAGGTTCCCTCGAAATGTTGTAAAATAATAAAGTGAATCATCAAAAGATAAAAAAAATTGACATAAAGAAACATATTTTTTTTATTTTACCCCAAGTTTTTCAAGGAAGATTGTAAATTTAAAAAAAAGCCAGAACAAATCCGAGGGTCAAAAAGGATGGAAATGTTCCAAAAAAAGAATGGGAATTATTCGTACTTGAAAAATTAATTTAAAATATAAAAATTGGGGTAATAAAGTGTTACCGTTAAATTGACGGCTTTTGGGCGTTCTTGGTAAATCCATAATTTTCTCCTAAATAAAAATTCAAATGGTGCTATTTTTTTTTTATTAGAAAGCTATTCAAAAATGATTAAAAGTCCTCGAGTTTCAAAGTTCTAACTTAAATAGTAACGAAATGAAACGTGAAAACCGTCAAATTGACGGCTTCGGGCGTTCTAGTGTTAATCATAAAATTCCTTTTTCCTTAGGCGTAATTTTTCCGAGAGTATTAAGCTTATTAAAATTAATAATTATTAATTGAAAAGTTCTATCTTTTAAGAATAGTTATTAGCATATTAATACTAAATTACTTCTAGACTTGTACATTATTATTATCTCAATCGAAATAAATACTAGCCTTAGGCTTAAAAAATTTACTTTTATATATTTACTTGATTTTATTTTATTTATTTTTTCTAATATGTATGTCTGTCTCTGTGTGTGGGTGGGTGGAGATTTTTATATACTTTTGTTTAAAAAAATCGTTCTTTTGTCTGTGTGGTTGGGTAATTAAAATCTTGTAATCAAATTTCGACAGGTCTGAAATTTTCAAAGATTGTACCATACTTTGAGTTATATCTAAAACATGTTTAAAATATGTAGAATATCTTTTGTACCTGTTTGTATGACAAAAACATCCATCGATAAACTTCTTCAGAGTTTAAAAGCCATCATTTTCCCTTAATGGCCACTGTTAAACCCTGAAGAAGCAAGCAAAATTCTCCGAAACGTTGTTGTTTTTTTTTAGTAATGGAAAAATGAATGACCAATAAATTTATTTTATTCGAGATAATTTTTTTCACTATATCCTTTCTATCACTTATCAATTAAAATTTCTACCAGTCTGTCACTCACTGAAGAGAAAATTTCTTTTAATATATAAATAACTATTAAAAAAAACGATTAGTTTCAAAAATTAATTGATTTAATAAAGTGAAATTTAAAAACAGATGTTAGCTTATTTTTTGTGCCTTTATCATGACAACGGCTGAAAATTTTATTAAATCATTAAAAAATACAATTCAAAATTTAATCAATTTTCCGTATTGGAAAATAAAACATTATGGATAATTAAAGAGCGGAATTAAAAAAAAATTTTAAACAAAAAAAATTCAATTAATCTAGGTCAGAAATGGAAAACCATCAGTGGCGTGCGGTCCATGGATGCTGTGGATACAAAATCCCTAAAATTTCAAAACGTCAAGAGTATTTTCATACCCTGCTACAAAAAATCTAATGTTAAATTTGAAAAATAACACAAAATTCTCGATGAATTTTACTAAAAATTGAGTGTGTGTATGTGTGTGATTTCTATATTTGTCGAAAAACAATTACAAAAGTCTTTTATTTGGAAACCGATAGTACAAGTCATATGATCCTAGTCGTCTGATAAGGGTGAGAATATTGGAAAGATGTATGGTAGGGTTCGCTTATGAATTATCGATAGGGTTTCTTTTTTTCAGCAGACATATCATGGACCTTGAAACTTTCGCTGTATTCCAAAAAATTAGGTATACTATGTTGTAAATAACACTGCTCGACAAAAATTAAACAAAAATTTCTCCAAGTAAACCTAACAAAGGATTTTAGTAGAGTTTTATACACTGATTCTCATGCAATTTCCCAATTCTTTACAATACGTCAGAGTTTTGAGGTATTATCGATCAAAATGACAAAAAAGGCCATTTTGACCTATTTTCGAGTCCCATTAGATATTAAACAGCAATATTTGAAATCAAAATATTCCGTTGCATAATAGAAAACAGCTTCCTCTTTGATTTTCAAATTACCAACTTGTTTTTAGCTTCAATTAGAACTCGAACTATAGCTAAAAGACTAAAAACTTATGTTTTTATCTATGTTTATTATCATTTAAAATCACATAGTTTTTTAGATATAACTCGAGTTATAATTGAGCTAGAAACAAATGGTAATTTGAAAATCAAAGAGGAAGCTTTTTCATTAAAATTATTGGATAACAAAATACATACTTGATAGTTTTCACATTAATATCTTAATGTGAAACCTACCAAGTATTTTTTTATCCAATAATTTAAAAAAATGTTTCACCATGTACCAACACCAAATTCCTTAAAAACTATTGTTTTCTATTACGTCAACAAAATATTTTGATTTCAAATATAGGTGTTTAATATTTAATGGGACACGAAAATGAGGTCAAAATGGCATTTTTCGTCATTTTGACCAATAATATCTCAAAAGTCTGATGTGTTTTAAAAAATCAGCGTAGAAAACTCTACCGGAATCCATTGTTAGATTTAAGGGGAGAAATTTTTTGTGGAACAGTGTAATCGGTTTCCCGTCGTAATTTTATTTAATTCAACCAATTCAAAACTCTCCTCTCTTGAGTTCATTTCGAAATTCGCCATTCGTAAGAGAAATACAAAATAAAATTTTAAAAATTGAAGGGTTATATTTTAGACAGCCTCCTCTGGTTGAAATGTCACCGCCCGCTATTGGTCACATTTTTACTTTACCATACAGGGTATGGTCAAGTATTGTAATAGTGCATGAAAAAAGTGTTTTTTCCTTATTTTTTTCAAAATATCTTAAAAACGGCTGAAACTATTTTGCTTAAAAAAATTGAGCGAAACCATGGCATTTCGCTCTACAAAAAAGCCCTAATAAGTGAACATTGAAAAAATTATATTTTTCGAGATAATAATTGTTTTGTCAAAATGTCTGTTAGTTTAATAATAAAATTTGTTCAAGATGCGAGGTAGGTTTCACAAAAAAGGAATAAAACAAAATTGAGTTTTGAATTCGATATATTTCGGAGGTGAGTCCATCATCAGGAGTCAAAGAAAACTTAGTTTTTTCTGATGATGGGCTCACCCCCGAAATATATCGAATTCAAAACTCAATTCTGTTTTATTTCTTTTTTGTGAAACCTACCTCGCATCTTGCTCAAGTTTTATTATTATATTAAAATGTTTCACCTAGAACCAACACCTGACTCCTGTAAAAGCTATGTTTGTTTGTTAGTCTGTGCGTTACCAAATTTTTTGTGGACGAGCTAGCTCAAAAACTAGTGTTAATATCAAAACCAAATTTCACACGTAGTTTTGGTCCATTGAGATTAAGAGCTGCTTAGATTTTGGTGCATATCGACATCAAAATTAATGGGGTGGAGGGGGAGGGGTTAAAAAATTAAAAATCTAGGCCATTTAAGCAAACTCAACCAAATTTTGTATACATAATCAGTGGACCCCCAGAAGTCTAAAAATGCTAAAAATAACCGCCCGGAAGGGAGGTCAAAAAATGAAAATCTTCAGCTCTTGTACCAAACTCAACCAAATTTTGCATACATAATCAGTGGGCCCCCAGGAGTCTAAAATTGCAAAAATTAACCCCCCTCCCCTACATGATTATAAATAATTTTATTAAATATAAGTGAGGGGGCCAGGTTGTAAGGTAAAGTCAAGTGGATGGCCACATCAGAACACGTCAGCTTATTTTTTTTATAATTTATATATTCAAAATGAATTTTATTCTATTAAATAAACCCGAGTAAACTTTCTAACAGGCTAGATTAAAATGAATAATAGCCATGGTTAATATAGGTATGGTTAAACTCTCTATTGTAATTTCGATTTCTTCCTGATCGGTTTAACTCACCATTAAAAGAAGGGCCCATCAATTAAATATAAAAAAGAGAAAGGCTTTCTTTCTTTCTTTCTTTCCTATTCAACTCTTTTGAAAATTAACACTTGTAGAAATTGACTTTTTTTGATGAGTAATTGTATTTTGAACCGAGATACTTGAAAACGACAGTCAAAAGTGACGTTCGCTGTCAGTGGAGGTAAAAAAATATTTTTTTTTTATTCACATTATATGAATCCAGATAACGGATCTTGTAATTTAATTATACTCTGGAAAATAAATGAAAGGATAGATAGGACAATCGGCTCCGGTAAATGAAACGACCTAGCCCAGAGTGGTAACCTAATTCTTTAAATTTTTATATCATTCTTATAATAACAAGAGAATTTGAAAACCTTGGTAGGAGCGTGGCTTAATTGTTTGCCCTACAGTGGCTAATTTCAATTTAGACCACCAGATAGCGTATAGGAATTCTCAGTTTCCCAATAGAAAATATACTTTACGAGAAGGTTGGCATTGTTAGGTTACCAATTAGTTACTAGAATAAGGGATATCAATGAGGCTGTCCTCTGCTTGATCCAAATAAATGTATTCATAATATACCGAATATAAATATGTATATAATGTAATTTATTTTTGACCTTTATCATCAGTCTTTTTAATTAGAAATATTTTATTTATAATATTATTTCTTATGGATTCAATAGAAAATTTGTTTTGTTGTTATAGCAAGCTAGTCACATATGGAATAAAGCTAGAGAGACCGAAATCTAATCAGTTTTACTATAAACATTTTGGTACAAGAAATAAGTTTCTAGAGCTAGTTATCACGGGTAATCAGACATACAGACAGACAAACAGAAAAAATAATCTTTTAAAAATGACGTTTCAGACAAATTTTTAAACATAATAATCCAATAAAAAATAAAAAAAATAAAAACAATTATGAATTTAATACTATAGTGCCGACCTTCGTCCCGAGTAATAATTTTTAATAAACCATTAATGCTGAGTTTTAAAATATTATTTATATCCAAATCATCACAAGAGGTCTTTAAATTGAATCGGACTAGGTATTGGTTTTTAAAATAGTAGGTAATTAAAATTTTCTAATTTTAAAAAATTTTATTTGTCATGAACTATTAGTGGATTTTAAAATAATCATTCCGATTTCCTAATTTTAATAAAGTGTATTTATCATGGCCTATTAGTGAGCTTAAAATAATAATTTAAATTGTATGTTGATGAAGGCAGTCCACGGTGGTTGTAAAAATAAGACTATAATGGTTTTATTATTTTACATTTATTCGTTAAACTGAGGTTTCGGAGATTTATTCTCTCCTTCTTCAGGGTAATGAAAAATCAATGAAACTACCCGTTACCCTGAAGAAGGAGAGAATAAATCTCCGAAACGTCGGTTTAACGAATAAATGTAAAATAATAAAACCATTATAGACTTATTTTTTACAACCACCGTGGACCGCCTTCATCAACACCCAATTGCATATTTATACCAGTCCGTCTCCTAAAGAAAAACGCTATCAATAATAATTTAAATTTTCTAATTTCAATAAATTTTATTTGTCATGAACTATTAGTGGGTTTTAAAATTTGAGAAATCACGACGGCGTCGTCGCGCAAGCCGATTTTAATATAAGTATAGATAGATAGATAGATTTTATTAAATATCTTTCACTTTGAACCTACATACAATAAATTTTCCTGCTTTAACTAGAAAATCCACCTCCACGCGGTGTACACGGGCAATGCCTTTGGGGATTAATAAATCGTCAAAAGTAGCTAAGTGATTCTTAATAGCCCTCAAATGTTAGTTAAATTCAATTCAGGGTCAGGGGGTAGTGATGAGCCCTTGGGCTCCTTGAGCTATCACATAGAAAGTAAAATAGAGTGAGTGAGTGCTTTAACTAGAAAAGTTTTTACAGATTATTATTATCATCCTAACCACCAAAGCTTCAACAAGAATTTATTAAAAAAATATATTTGAAATTTTTTTTAAGTTTAATTTCAATTTCTTTATTTAGAAATTTGATTGAAATATTTATTATTGATGTTTTTAATTGTAAGGGGGTGTATGATTTGATTTTGTTTGCAGATGTAAAGGGTTCTTCAAGAGGACAGTGCAAAACAGGAGGGTGTACACGTGCGTGGCCGACGGCAATTGTGAGATTACCAAAGCGCAAAGAAATCGTTGCCAGTATTGCCGATTCAAGAAGTGCATCGAACAAGGCATGGTGTTACAAGGTATGTAGACCGTAGTTAGACCTTCAAAACAACATCAACAACTTGACATCTGCTCTAGGAAATGGGCCAGCAGGGCCGGCCCTCAAGGTCAACTAACACTTAACACTACTCTAGGGCTTTTTCAATTCAATTTTCGATCAAAATTGCCGTTTTATATTTTAAATCTTTTTCATTCAGAAACCCATTTCGACTGAGTTATTTTTTTCGATCCCAGATTAGTGTTAAAAAAACGAATATTTTTTTTATTTTTTATCTCACATGAAAATAATGTATCGTCGCCTTAGGGCCGGTTGTATGTCGCAAAGTAAATGCTTTTTACCACTAACAGTGCCTGGCATCTGATTGGCCATCTCAGTCCCTCCATTTATCATCTACCCTGTGTTAGTGGTAAAAAGCATTTACTTTGGGACATACAACCGGCCCTAAGAGTGTAAACCTGCTAACTCACAAAAAGGAAATTTTACAGGGCAGAGAAAAAATAAACAATTTAATTGTAATATTTTTGTTATGGAAAGAAACCAAGGGGTGAACAGCGATTGGAATTAGGTGTACACTGTCTTTGGAATTACTCTGGAATTCATTAGATAATATATTGTCTTCTACTTGGAAATGAAAGTGGAAGTAGGTGTACACTATTTTAGGTCGCGGTTCACCCCTCGAAAGAAACAGTATTTCACATTTTTTTTCCACAACCCACGGTCGTAATTTTAAATAGTAGTTTTACTTGGAAGATGCTGCATCTCTTTTTCTTTCGAACGGTATTAATAATCGTCGCCTTAGAGTGTAAACCTGCTAACTCTTTTTTTATCATATATGAGATATTAATACCGTTCGAAAGAAAAAGAGATGCAGCATTGTTTAAGTAAAACTGCTATTTAAAATTACGACGAGTTGTAGAAAAAAAAATGTGAAATATAGTTTCTTTCCATAACAACAATATTAAATTTTCTTTGTTTTTTCTCTGCCCTGTAAAATTTCCATGTTGTGAGTTAGCAGGTTTACACTCTAAGACGACGATATGTCATATATCAGTGTTTTTCAACGTGTGGGTCGCGACCCCCTGGGGCTCACGAAGCCTCAATAAAAAAGATAAAAAAAAAGTTTAAAAATATATTTTTATTAAGAAAATGTTAATTAAAGGATATTTGTAGGTTAACATAAGGCGAGGCGTTTGGCGATGTAATCGATATAAAAATATGTCTGTTATAGGTTCTTAATTGTGTATTTAGCCGATACCTAATTAAAAAAATTAATAAAAATGTTGTACGGATTTGATATTTGTAACATAATAAAATAGAGGTTACAAACAGCAAGGGGGGGGGGTAAGGGGTAGCGTCATGAAAAAGGTTGAAAAACACTGTCATATATGATAAAAAATGGATTTAGTAGGTTTACACTCTAAGACGACGATATGTTAATTTAACATGTTTTTAAAATGCTCACCAAAAAACATTTTGGAAATTTTTAAAAATCTTGAGTGACCTCTTAAAATTTTTTAATCAAGCTGATTTTTGGTGATAATTTTAAAAACATGGTAAATAAACATATTTTCATGCGAGATCAAAAATAAAAAATATTCATTTTTTTTTTTGGAAGGGGGCACTCTAATAGATCAAGAGCCCACGACTGCCAGACCTTTGTTATTTTATAAAAGCTGAAAGTTTTTCTGTGCATGTCCCCTATACAGGTAAGAACGACCAGCGACTATAGAGTTTGGGTTGTGGTTACTTTGGCAGGTAACAGGTAATAAAGATGTATAAAATAGTACTTTAAATTCGTTAAAGTATAAAGCTCAATTTTTTTATATTTTCTTCGGGATAACTTTAGAAATCTCGTCATCCATTGCCGGACACTTATGACAGTTGCTACTCCCTGCCAGACACCCCTAAACTTTAATAAATTATAATTATACTTTCGTTATAATATAAAAGATAAATTTTATATATGTTACTTGGCGACCTATAAAAAAATGTTACCTCAATAGGCGGACAGTTTTAATGGTTTTTACATAGATTTTTGACATTTCGGTTATTATTGATAACCATTGGTGAAGACATGGAGGAATCGACTTAAAATCAAAAATAACCATCGATTCTTATCTAATACTAGAGGAATAACCTTCCATTTTTGTTGTTTTGACTATTAATGACAACTTCTACTGAAAACGTGGAAGAATCGACTTAAAATCAAAAAGACTAAATTCTTTTATGGCAAACCACTCAAGCTTGAGTTTCTTAAAGTTTAGGGGTGTCTGGCAAGGGGTAGCAACTGTCATAAGTGTCCGGCAATGGTGTTGTTTTGACTATTAATGACAACTTCTACTGAAAACGTGGAAGAATCGACTTAAAATCAAAAAGACTAAATTCTTTTATGGCAAACCACTCAAGCTTGAGTTTCTTAAAGTTTAGGGGTGTCTGGCAAGGGGTAGCAACTGTCATAAGTGTCCGGCAATGGTGTTGTTTTGACTATTAATGACAACTTCTACTGAAAACGTGGAAGAATCGACTTAAAATCAAAAAGACTAAATTCTTTTATGGCAAACCACTCAAGCTTGAGTTTCTTAAAGTTTAGGGGTGTCTGGCAAGGGGTAGCAACTGTCATAAGTGTCCGGCAATGGTGTTGTTTTGACTATTAATGACAACTTCTACTGAAAACGTGGAAGAATCGACTTAAAATCAAAAAGACTAAATTCTTTTATGGCAAACCACTCAAGCTTGAGTTTCTTAAAGTTTAGGGGTGTCTGGCAAGGGGTAGCAACTGTCATAAGTGTCCGGCAATGGATGACGAGATTTCTAAAGTTATCCCGAAGAAAATATAAAAAAATTGAGCTTTATACTTTGACGAATTTAAAGTACTATTTTATACACCTTTATTACCTGTTACCTGCCAAAGTAACCACAACCCAAACTCTATAGTCGCTGGTCGTTCTTGCCTGTATGGGGGACATGCACAGAAAAACTTTCAGCTTTTATAAAATAACAAAGGTCTGGCCGTCGTGGGCTCTTGGGCTATAATAGTTATATGAGATAAATAAACATTTTTACTATTAAATCATGAAGTCATTTTATCTAGGAAAGTAGAATTTATTTTTTATAGGTATATAATAATGTACATTTATTGTTCATGTGTAATTAGATACAAAATTTTAGATCAGTCTTGTATATAATATTATAAAAAAAATCAAGTGAACACAATCCATAACTAACCCAAAAATTTGTAATATTTAAATTTATTTCTATGTATATATATTATATATGTTTATAATTTCTATAATATTAATAATATAGATACTATTTTTGCAACCCTACGATTATACTTTATTTTGAATTTCTTCGTAAAACTATTTATTTTTTAATATATTACTATCTTTTATAAATATACATATAATTTATAAATTTCTCGCTTAGAATATTTTTATTATAATTCAAGGGTGTAACAAAAAAGTGTACCTTTTGGATTTAATGTGTATTAACATAAAATGTGTATAAAAAATGTTAATTTCCCCCTTATAATATGCTTTGCACGCGTGGGTTCGAATCCCACCCTCGTTATTCAATATATTATAAATAAATTATGAAGTAAACAAAAATACATGTTTGTTTATTAACCGACTTCAAAAAAGGAGGAGGTTCTCTATTCGACTGATTTTTTTTTTTTTTTTTTTTGTGCCTATGTTACCTCTCATATCTCCGCGAATTGTCAACCGATTTTGAAAAAAATTTTGCATTGGGTCCAGTCTAGCTTCCGATTGGTCCCTTTTTTCGTTTTTTTTCCATAGGTATTAGACCTTTTTTATTAGGTTTGTTTAGACCTAACCTCTTTCTTTATGAACCGATTTCGATGGTTCTTTTTTTATCCGAAAGGGGGTGTCTTAGGGATGGTGTCATATTAATTTGGTCAAGTTCTGATGATATCATCACTATTCATTAATAACATCACTAAAAAGAGAAAAATAAAAATAATTTTTAACAAAAAAATAAAAACCGACTTCAAAAAATTAAATCCACTAAAAGGTATAAAATAATTATTATCTTATTTAGTTACAACTAAACGACGAAATATTAACATGAAATTACTTTTTGAAGTCGGTGCCAAACATATACCTTTTATGAATCGCACTCGACGGATCTTACTTAGTAGGTTTGGCGGGTACGCTCGCTTATAGGTATAGTTTGTTTGGTACCGGCTTCAAAAAGTAATTTCATGTTAATATTTCGTCGTTTAGTTGTAACTAAATAAGGTAATAATTATTTTATACCTTTTTAGTGCATTTAATTTTTTGAAGTCGGTTTTTATTTTTTTCTTAAAAATTACTTTTTTTCTATCTCAATAACAATAAATACATTGTTGTTGCCATGGCAACCTAATTAGAATGAATTAATTAGAGAGCTAATATATGGTATATCAATTGTAATAATTTTAAATTAATACATAATGACAGACATTTTAAACATTTTTTCGGGGGGGGGGGGGGGGGGGGGGGTTAATTTTGATACCTAGAATACGAAAATGAATAGACAGGTATACTTTTTTTTGTTACACCATGTATATTTAATCAAATTTAAAATTAAACTAAGCTCATTATTTAATTATACAGCCTAAAAGACCGGAAAGTTTTATTAAACGGCCCCCGGCTTCTTCATTTCTAGTCAAATTGCCTGTTTTATCTTAGACCAGCAGATAAATTAGCTAACTGTCAGGGCTAGTTTTAATCTCCGGCTAAGATGACCGCCAGTTAAATTTGACTTTGAGGGAACAAACCTGATTGAAATCTGGTCGTTATTAAATACATAATTTACATAATTAAAAAATATATACCTAAATTTATATATATATTTATTAATTTTAATACAGTGGAACCTTGATGCTCGTTTGTAAACGGTGTTAGGGGAATCCGTGTTTTTACAGAAATACCTTAAAAATAACAAATAATTTATTCTAAATTTTACAATTCCATTAATTGAAACTTATTAATAGAATTGAAAATTTTGAAGGTACTCAAAATTATCTCATAACCACCAAAAGTGATAGACGCTCTAGCTCGATAACTATGTATTTTATCAAATAAACACAAGGCACATGATTTGTAGACAATTTCGTGCTCCTTAATTTGTTTCATGACCTTATTTCTCGAAAAAGGCACTCGTAACAATATATATGCAAAAAATAAAAATAAAAAAAAATGGCCATTTTTTCATAGAAAGTCCCATCTATTAGATTCGAAATGGAAATGATTATTTTTAATTTATATGTCAGAAGGGTTGTTTCTTACCCCCTCGGGAATCGAATCCGAGTGTAAATAATAGCAATCAGAGTAAAAAAACAAACCTTCTGACATTTAATTAAAAATAATCCATTCCATCTCGGATCTAATAGATGACACCCTCTGGTGATTTTCTTAGAAAATTTAAATCTATTTCTATCGGCACCTTAAAGTCTCATTTTTCGACTTTAGGCTTTATAAGGCACGTTTTGAATTTCGAAAACATAATATGTTTTATGGCATTTCTTAACGATTGATGGTGTGGTGAATAAAAGAAATTAACCGACACCCTAAAATGAATAGGTATAATATATATATAAACTAAAATTGATTATTTTTTTAAATATACAGGGTGAGACACGGGAAACGGATGTTTTTCAGGGAAGCATAAATCTGTAGATTTTTCAAAACAAAATATTTTATTTTCATTAGGAACAATCACTAAACTATGCCATTATTGAATGCTTATGAGCGAAAAATTGTCTGACAAATGAAGGCCATTTTCACAAACACAAATTCGATAAAAATGAGCTTCATCGTAGGTCAAATCCTCATTTTCTTCAAACATATCAAGCATTGTTTGGCAACAAGTGAGACGTTTTTGAACTATCCTAATTTTATACGAGTGAAATTCGCTGCACAGTGTTATGAAGAAACTTTGACAAGAGTGGACGCAAACTTTCGAGAGCGCCTTCGAATTTGTGTTCGTGGAAATGGCCATCATTTGTCAAACATAATTTTTCGCTCATAAGCATTTAATAATGGCATTGTTTAGTGATTGTTCCTATGAAAAAAAATATTTTATTTTGAAAATTCCGCAGAGTTATGCTTTCCTGAAAAACATCCGTTTTCCATGGCCCACCTTGTATAAATTAAAATTCATTTTTTTTTTTTTTAATATATAAATAAATATAAATCTTTTATAAAAAATCTTCAACGTTTATTTTAACTGACACAAATGAGGATTATTTAGAAGTAAAGGTAACGGGGTGCATCAAAGTTTCACTGTACTAATTCTTATATATAATTGGAGAAATAAGCGCGCGTGTGGGTGTTTATTTCTACCCCCCTGGGGTCTTTTGACTTGAGCTGACCTGGTGGTGGACCCCATCCTGTTTCAGCGGTGCGGGAGGACCGAATGCCCGGCGGGCGCAATTCAGGCGCAGTCTACAACCTCTACAAGGTATAGGTAGCCACGTCTTGATTCCTCTACTGCTCACTAACCATCCCCTTAGAGACAAACACCCTTTATTATTAGTATTCACTCACTCACTCACTATTTCTTTTATAATTTACTTCTTAAATACCTTAAAGAGCTAAATTAAGAGTCATCCAACAACAACACTCAAACACAAAGGTTTTGTTCTTGAAAACAAACAGTTCAATTTTCTCATGGTTTTTATTTTTTTTTTTAACATTGAAATTCTTTATAGCAAGGTTACACGGGAAAAAAAATCGTCACACGATGACGTCATAATATATAAATGTATACAAAACTTTTAAAAAACAATATTCAGACGTTTATTAAAAATACAAACGTTTTTTTTTTTTTTGGGGGGTGGGTGGAGAAATTTGAAAAAGTATTATAGTTGCTTTAAAATAAAAACAAATATAAAACAACACGCAATAGGTAAATCAATAATTTGAAAAGTAGAAAATGATATAAATTATTTTGGTGATGAAATTAAAATGAATAAATAATAAAATATATATGTTTTTTAGTAAAAACGGGTTCTTACTAGTTAAAATGCGTTTCATAGAATACCTTTTTGTGGCAATTAGAATATGTGACCTTGTCCGAGAAAAGGGATCTAGTGTGTGAAAATGAAGTTTTTAGAAAAACGCATTTAAAGTTTCATAACGCATTATCACTTTGAACACACCTTCAGTTGGGAGATGCGATTTGGTATGGTTAGTTATGATTGGGTGCCGACTTTGGTGACGTCATGCCTATGTGGTGACGTATTTTTTGTAAAAATAACTATAAGAAAGGAAAAGAATAAAGTGACGCTTCAGTCTTGTGCCAACTGTATAACGAGTGTTATCAATATCTCAAAAGTTGTTTCGCAATTTTGGTTCTTTTGTAATTTTGTTACTAAGCTGATGTTAATTTGAAGTAATTTTTATAATCTTATTCTACACCCTTTTAGGTACCAGAATCCACTCTTAACTCCAAACCCGTTTTTTTACACACTAGGTCCCTTTTCTCGGAGAAGGTCACATATGTTGGTTGAGTTTTCTTCAAAGGTCTCTTTGACCTTCCACCTCATTTTGGGTGTTTATTTTCAAAAATTTTTAAACGAATATGTCAAAAATTACATTCTCTACAACTTTGCTTCTAATTTTTGACATTTTCGTTTAAAATTTTTTTGAAAATAAACACCCAAAATGAGGCGGAAGGTGAAAAGATGAAGATTCTAGACCTTTGGACCAAACTCAACCAACATCAGTAAATTCTAGTTGCCACTGAGGTATTCAGTGAAACGCGTTTTAACTAGTAAGAAACACTTCTTACTAAAAACGGGTTTTTACTGCAAGATATAATATATACGAAAAATTATTACTTTTCTTTAAAAAATTTTGATAAATATTAGAAAAAAGAGTAATTGGATTTTTTTTTTAATTCTGTTCATTATTTAAAATTTTGGGACTAGAAAAGCTAAAATTGTGTGTCAGGTTAGTAGAATTAAAACCCGAGAATTTTTGCTAATATTAAGAGGGTCAAATTAGAGTCAGATAATAATATTATATAATATCGATTTACAGTTAATTTTCAATTAATTTTAAATAATATTTTTAAAAAATATGATATTATGGATAAAAAATTATCTAATATTAAAGAAATATTTATTAACCAGCTGGGAAACCCGCCTTTGGCGAGCATCTTGCTGACCAAGAAGGGTGAAATTGATAATACCAGTGGCGTACCGAATGGTGGTGGTGGTGGGGGTAATTATAAATAAATTATTTTATAATATAAATGGCGTACCGGGCGAAGGGGGATATACCGGAAGTCCAGGGGATGTAGCCCCCTGGCTAGCAGATGCCCGCCGAAGGCGGGTTTCCTCAGCTGGTTAATAAATATTTCTTTAAGAATAGGTAATATTTTAACATGAATAATATTATATTTCTTAAAAATATTATTTAAAATTAACTGCAAATCGATATTGTGTAATATTATCTGGCTCTAATTTGACCCCCTTAATATTAGCGATAATTCCCGATTAATGACTGTAGCGATACGATAACGAAAAGAAACACGATACATTTTCAACGTATCTGAAAGTTTATAAACAAGTTTTTTACATCAAGTGTATTGGACTTTTTATTAGTAATCGTCTTCAATCTAAATGACATTTTCAAAAAAAATTTCATTACTTGTTAGTTTTGACCTCCTATTTCTGAGTCTAAGTTGGGGGCCTAATCTCTTATTCATCAGCTATTAGAAAAGTGTCTTTTTAGCCCTCAGAGTGCAGTATTTTTTTTTTACAATTAGCAGTTATTCGTAGAAAGTTGGAAAATTTCAAAAAAAAACTTTGATAACTCCAAAACTTATGATTTTTGACCCTGGGTTCATTGGGTCAAATTTATTGGAAATTAGCTATAGTATAAGCTCTTTCAAGATTTCTATCGAATTACCAATAACCCTGTATATTATATATCCAGCTATGAAGCCCGCCTTTAATAAATTTTATTTGTCATGAACTATTAGTGGGTTTTAAAATTAAAAAAACCACGTCGGCGTCGTTGAAGAAGCCGATTATAATAAGTATAAGTATCTACTCTTATTAAACAAGCACAAATTGTATATATATATATATATCCGTTCGGGTTCTCGAAAACGGCTCTAACGATTTGGATGAAATTCACGGGTTAGGAGGGTTTTGTGTTCGACATTCGATCTGTCACGGTCTTATCTTCGGCTAAGTTATTTTTGATGGGTTTTTTGTTAATTGAAATAATTATTCACAGGTCGCTGTTTGAATAAAAATATATATTTACATTTTTATTCAATTTCCTTTTAATTATTAATTGGTTTTTTTAATTTTAAATTCCGGGGTCGAGGGGGGGGGGGGTTCGGGGATTAATATATAGCATTTAACTGAAGCAAAAAGTTACGGAGCATCGCTCAGTAGCCAGGTCCTAGATATTAAAAAAAAAAGTTTTTTTTTAACAATTTCAATCAAAATTTTAGATTGATACAAAACAAAACCATAAATTATACATTCGAAAAAGTTTTTTTTTCTATAAAGCTTTTTATTTTCAAAAACAAACATCAAACCGAAGTTTGTTTGTTTTCTAGGGTGTCTTTAAAAACAGCTCTCTCTATTTCCTCTTAAATTTATTTTTCTGTTTTATTTAGAAATTTATGCTTGAATCCTTTAAATTACAAAAAAAAACAAAAAAAAAAAATATTAATTCTTACTTTTCTTCCAAGCTTTTTTATATCACTTAAAAAACAAAAAACAAATATCAAATTTTGTTCTTGAACTTCCTTGGAACCTATCTTATATATCTATTATCAAGGTAATTTGATAATTTTCCTTTTTCTATATCTCTCTCTGTATTTCTTCTCTTGCATGTTTTTTTTATCCTATCTAGAGATATATATGTTGTTTCCTCCTATATAACATTTCATATATAAATATTTCTATATGTACTTTCCTTAGTAATAATTCTATAAAATTTATATTATAAAGTCTGAAGTAATATTAAAAAAATAAAAAATAAATAAAATAATCTAATTGATTTATTATTTTTGATAAAGAAAGAATATAAGTCAGTCAGACATTGTTTTTTTCTCATATATACATCAAGAAAAAAAGTTTCTATTGAATTTAACATAGATGCAAAATAAATATTTTATTTTAATTTAAATAAAAAAAAAATCAGCATTATTGCTGCACTGACAAGAGCGTACCGCATTTTAAACCAAATAATAAAAAATTTTCGTACCAAATTCGCTTTGATTTTTTGGGGGGAAATAAATACAATTCTTAATAAAAAAAAATAATAATAATAATCAATAGAACGTTTGGATTTGAATATATAGTATAACGTCTTGAGATAAGTTCTCCCTTTGTCAAATATAAATTTTAAAAAAGTAGGGCAAATTAAAATTTAAATAATTATATATATATATATATATATCTATATATAACCAAACTTCTTGAGGATACAAATTCTCTTATAAATAGGTGTTGGTTTTATTCTTTTTTGACAAAAAAACACATTTTTATCTTTTATTTTTTTATTTTTTTATTGTTACCCAGGAACGTTTCGACATTTTCAAATATATCATCATCATCCTAAAACATTTCAATCATTAGACAATTTATATACAATGACAATTTCTCATCACACAACAAAAACTCAAAAACTCAAACTGTTGTCATTTTTGAGTTTTTGTTGTGTGATGAGAAATTGTCATTGTATATAAATTGTCTAATGATTGAAATGTTTTAGGCTGATGATGACATATTTGAAAATGTCGAAACGTTCCTGGGTAACAATAAAAAAAATAAAAAAATAAAAGATAAAAATGTGTTTTTTTGTCAAAAAAGAATAAAACCAACACCTATTTATAAGAGAATTTGTATCCTCAAGAAGTTTGGTTATATATAGATATATATATATATATATAAATAAAAAATTCTCAAAAACTAATCAAGAAATTAAATAATTTTGTATCATTCGCATCCATAGTATGTATATTTGTAACAGGAATAGCAGGGAATTGGAGAAAAATTAAAAACACAGAGTTTTGATTAAATGAGCCAGACGTTTCGTCAATTTATTCCTTAGTCGAATAGTGAAATTGTTTTTTGACAAAGAATGATTAAATGGGGCACTGAGGAAGTCAAATTAAATTGACAAAACGTCTGGCCCATTTAATAAAAACTCTATGTTGTTTATTAATTTTTGTCCAATTTCATGTTATTCCTGTTAAATTAAAAAAAAATTCTTGGGGGGGGGGATCCCAAAAATGCTCCAAATTGACTTTAAGAGATCCAAGATTCCAAATAATGATAATAATGATAATATTAAAGAAACCGGGTGATTATATGTTTGAAATTTAATGGTTATTCACCAGGTAAATAAATTTAAAAAATATATATATTTCTTCACATATTGATATAAAAATACTTGAATTCATTTTATATATTCAAAAGATTATTTCAATTTATCCCTATTAATTATTTCCTTAATATAAAAAAAATTAAACATTTTAAAACATTAATTTATTTTATTTAAATGTTGTTTTAGTTTAGCGTTTACACAAATAGACGAAAAAACAAGAAGTATTAATTGAAAAATTGTTTAGATATAAAAAAAAATAACCTCCATATTGATTAATAATATAGATGAAATTAAAATAACAGCCATTTTGAATAACAATAATAAAAAAATAAAATGTCTGCCATATTGAATAATAAAAAATTAAATCACCGCCATTTTGAATAATAATAAAAAAAATTCATTTAGATATAAATATAATGTCCGCCATCTTGAAAAAAAGAATAAATATAAACAAACAACCTTCTAGAGATTAAATTCCCTAAATAAAAATTGTAAAATCATAAAATAACTAAAAAAATATATAAATATTGTATAAGAGATATATTACTATAATTATAAATCAATAATTATAGACATTATGTGTCCCGAACAAACTGATTTTTTTATCGAAACTTTTTATATTCAAATTAAACGTTCTATTGATTGTTGTTACTTTCACTTACAAATTGAATCATGAAAGTTAAAGTATTGCATTCTCTTTAGGGAGGTTTAATTTCCGAAATTTTAATTTTTAAAACTATCAAAGTTAATTTCATCCATACAACTAACTCCACTGGAATTAAAAGGAGCCAATTTTTTTTAGCATTTACAAATTGGTTTATCGTGATTTTCTCAAGAAGCCTTCTATCAAAATGGCTGAAATTTTGAACTTTAGTAGTTGTATATGTTTTACGTCCTTTGCATTAATAATTATTTCCTTATGATAAGGGTGTTAGGTGTAAACAGCCTTTTTCGAAATTTTTTTATTTTGCACATAACTCGGTTACATTTCAATCGATTTTTATGAAATTAGGCAATCATTTAGAACTAATGATGTTGGTCAAATCCGCAATTTTGTAAAATGACGGCACACTTAACATCAGTATATAAATTATAAACTTTGACCCTTAAAGTGGTTTTAAAACTATTACAATAATTTTTTAAGATAAAACTAAGCTTTTTCGAATTAAGCTAAAATTTATCGACATTAAACTTGTCGGAATAAAAAAAAAATGTCCACCATTTTGAATAATAATAAAAAATTCATTTAGATATAAATAAAATGTCCGTCATATTGAAAAAACAATATGTAAACAAACAACCTTCTAGGGATTAAATTCCCTAAATAAATATCATAAAATAATTTAAAAAATATATAAATATTGTATAATAGATATAGGTATTACTATAATTATTTATCATTGACAGCAATCGTTGCGGATTTTTTTTTTTAATTTAATGAATTGTATTTATTTCTTTTAATAATACAATCAAAAATATTATTATTATAAATAAATTTACCCGGATAGGGTAATTAATACACATTTCTATACAGAGAAATTGTTATTATTCCCTAAAAATACGCTCTATCTAGAAGATGTCTTATTCAGGTCTTGTTGCCTTTAATAACCGCCATTTTGAATAATAATAAAAAATTCATTTATGCATAAATAAAATGTCCGCCATATTGAAAAAAAAAGAATAAATATAAACAAACAACCTTCTAGAGATTAAATTCCCTAAATAAAAATTGTATAATCATAAAATAACTAAAAAAATATATAAAATTGTATAATAGATATAGATTAAGATGTCTATAAGATTTCTTAGGGCCAGTTGTATGTCGGTTGCTAAACTCTTTTTAAACGTTGACAAAGGGTGAAACCTTAAAATTCACCTTGTGCCAGGTGGGATGGCCAATCAGATGAAAGTTCCTGTCATCTGATTGGCCATCCAGTACAAGGAACTTAAGGTTTCACACTTTGTCGCGTTTAAAAGGTTTATCATCCGACATACAGCTGGCCCTTAGTCACAGGAACTATTTGACGGAGTATAGTGGTGTTTCACTCTTTGTGATGAACTATAAACCAACACCGCTTTCCCTAAACGTTATAGATTTCTTAGGGCCGGTTGTATGTCGCTTTGTAAATGCTTTTTACAGGTGATAAAGGGTAGATGGTAAATGCAGAGACTGGGATGGCCAATCAGATGACAGGCACTTCTAATCTGATTGGCCATCCCAGTCCCTCCATTTACCATCTACCCTTTGTCACTTGTAAAAAGCATTTACAAAGCGACATACAACCGGCCACTTAGTGTTTATTAGACATCTTCTTGAGCGGCTGGGCTAATATTTGTCGTTTTTTTTTTATTTAAGAAAATGTGATTCAATTTACAGGGTCTTGTATCTATGTTTTTTTCAATCAAATTTTTTTTTCTTATTATTTATTACTGTTTTTCATTTCACACTTCATAAATTAGTTAGTGCATGCTCGTGATTCAAGCACATTCTCCCCTCCCATTCAGCTTCACTTATAATATCATTTATATACTATACCTATATACATATATATATATATATCTAAATAGAAAAACGAAAATTATGTTAAATGTTGAGACGCTTGCATCATTTGTTGCCCCTCGGCGCTATCAAGGTGAAATACAAGAAGCACAAGAAATCTGTGAAGAACGGCCAAGCCAAGGGGATTCAGGCTGCGGCGGCCGCCGTTGCCGCTGCAGCAGCCGCTGAAAAACAGAAGAGCCTAATCACATGCGACAACGGACTTCCTCCTCATCTGGTCAATGGAACCATCCTGAAGACAGCCCTGACCAACCCCAGCGAGGTAAACTTACACCCACCCACCCGCCTTCTGGACTCAAGCAACAAATATATAACTATTATAGCTATTATTAAAAAAAAAAAAAAAAAGATTTAATATATATCATATATACATTTTTTAAATTAAATATATAATCCTAACATGGAAATTATTCAAAATTTTATAAGGGGAAAGTAGGTAGGGTGGGCTAGTTGGCTACATGGTTAAATAGACGCAGTCCTAATAACACTGCTCGACAAAAATTAAACAAAAATTTCTCCACCTAAACCTAACGATGGATTCTAGTAGTTTTCTACGCTGATTATCATGCAAATTCCCGATTTTTTACAACACGTCAGAGTTTTGAGATATTATCGATCAAAATGACGAAAAAGGCCATTTTGACCTATTTTCAAGTCCCATTAGATATTAAACAGCAATATTTGAAATCAAAATATTTTGTTGACGTAATAGAAAACAGATTCCTCTTTGATTTTCAAATTACCATTTGTTTTTACCCTAATTAGAACTCGAGTTATAGATAAAAGACTAAAAACTTGTGTTTTTATCTATGTTTATTATCCTTTAAAATCACGTAGTTTTAGTTTTTTAGTTATAACTCGAGTTCTAATTGAGCTAAAAACAAGTGGTAATTTGAAAAAAATCAAAGAGGAAGCTGTTTTCTATTACCTCAACAAAATATTTTGAATTCAAATATTGTTGTTTAATATTTAATGGGACTCGAAAATAGGTCAAAATGCCCTTTTTCGTCATTTTGAACGATAATATCTCAAAACTCGGAAGTGTTGTAAAAAATTGTAAAATTGCATGATAATCATCGTATAAAACTCTACTGGAATCCAATGTTAGATTTACGGGGAGAAATTTTTGTTTAATTTTTGTCGAGCAGTGTAATTTGCCTGTTTGTGCATAGATTAAGCAACAAGTCAGCGAGTATCTTTCTTCTTCCTTTTTCCAATTGCCATTGTAGTTTTACAGCGTTAGCCACGTGCAGTGAACATTTACGACGATTTTTCCTTTTATTGCATAGATAAGTACCTAACTATTTGCTGCTTCATTCTTTTTCTAATTCCTAATACTCATCTTAATAATTAGGGTTTAACCTGTGTAGTTTTTCATAGTCTATGATAACTTTACCTACCCCATATGTGATTTATTAGGATTGTTTAAGTTTAGAAGTTTTGTCAAGAAATGTATTGTGGGGCTTCTAGGCACATTGAACACGGGGCAAGTTAGCTCCGAGCACACACATACTCATACATTCACATACACACTCGATTTTATATTTGTCATAACTGTAACTCTGATGATGATATCGAGTAGGATAAAAGTTATTCAGTTCATTATTTTTATAGGTATCTGTATAATTTAGAATTTACATTGTATTGGGATAATTCCTTTGTTTAAACTTACCGATAACAATACATTTGAATTCTCTTAACTGCGTTTCTTATTTGAGTTTCATTTAACATTTTATAAAGCGTGTGCCAACCTACTTCATAGGTATAAGCAGTGAGATTTATAACAAATACTTAGGGATTTATATTTCCTAAAATTTAAATAATATATCAAAATTCGATTACAAGATTCTACTTGTCTATGAGATCTATTGCTAATGTTTATATTATATTTTTATTTATTCGATGAAATATATTGTCTTATCATCGTAAATAGGTATATGTAAGAATTTTCAAGGAAATTTAGTCAATAGAAGTGGGTCGAATTTCGATTACAAGATTCTACCAGTGAAAACTGATAAAAACTAGTATAAAAAGGGAAGTATTCAGTCTTACTAACTGAATTGGACTAATTAATTAGGAAATCTTAAATGACTTGGGATGTCCTTAATGTTGATATTTTTGATATATCACAGCGGATTAGGGAAAGTAGGTCAAAATTCGATTACAGGATTCTACTAAAATAATGTAAAAATAAGATTAGTTTTATTTAAAACATTGCCTCTAAGGCTAAATTGACCTTCAGTTATAAAACAGCAAGTTAACCAGCTAGTGCCAATTAGTTTTCAATATAGAAATTTAAAATTATAATAATTCCAAATATATTATATTTCCGATTCAAAAGTTTTTAAATCCCTCTCACTACGCTATTATTTTTATATCGTTAGATATCAGGAAATCAATTAATAGATCTCTCTTTATTTTTTATATACCTACGAGTTTATTTTAACGACACTCTGGGACTGATATATCATAAATTAGAGTGACGTTTTATTATCTAAGAAGGTGATAA
This sequence comes from Forficula auricularia, assembly GCA_024734495.1. Lineage (NCBI taxonomy): Eukaryota > Metazoa > Arthropoda > Insecta > Dermaptera > Forficulidae > Forficula > Forficula auricularia. The sequence continues at coordinate 3,582,942 of JALMQS010000140.1, read as the reverse complement.
AAACTAAACCTATATTATAATATAACCTTAATTATTATACCATTATTTTCTTGCATAATAATTTATTTATAAAAGTGGTGTCGATATATGAAATATAAGCTTGCTTATTTTTATACTATAATTAAACGAAAAGCGTAAGAATTGGTACGGTTTCGGCAAATAAGAATGATTTGGCAATTATTTCGAAAGTTTGTTCTAAAAAATGCTGAACAATTCAACTAAATAAACAATAATATAAATAAACATAGATTTGGGCGCTTTCCTTTAGTTAAATTCTTTCTGAGTTTTATTTATTTTAATTGTAATTCTAAAATATTATTATATACCAAGTTTTAGCTCATTAGTAACAACTGATTGATAGATTTTCATATAACAATTTGATTTTTAGGTTTACGTTTAAGCAAAATGGTATCCTATTAGTGTTGATATATTTCTGTCTAGATATTAGTCTATTTGTTTAAATAGAATACAAATTTGAGATTTACAAGTAATATGTATTTATTTTGCTCATATTAGCATTTTAATTGAATGCTTATTTTGGGGAGTGTCAAATAAATATAAAAAAATATTTTTTCTCGTGATTGGTATCCCTGTAAATATCTCTTTAAGTAAAATTAGGCTATCTTTTCTTAGTTTAATTATTGTTAAAATTATTGTGTAAGAGAGCCCGAAATTGGCAATTTTTTAAATTATTGGCCTACGGAAATGGCTCAGCTTAAAATTAAGAAAAAATCCCACAATTTCATTCATTCTCTCCTTATGAACGACATATAAGAAAAAATTAGATTTCTCAAATGTTTTAGATAGATAGATTATAAGGTACGGAAACCAGTAGGTATTGGAGACCGACTCGCATTTGGCCAAGTTATTTGAATCTAGAAAGCATTATACATATTTAATCATTTGTTTAATATTTCGACACCAGAACGAACTTTTAAAATGTTATTATTGATTTTAACTTTAAAATAATAAACATTATGGAAATAAAGATGATGATAAATTTAACAAGAACTATTAATTCTTTGAATCTATCCATTGTTTACAATTAAACAATAATTTAAATAAACATATATTTGGGCGCTTTCCATTAGCTAAATTCTTTCCGAATTTTATTCAATTATTTTAATTGTTATTTTGATTAACCCTTGTTAATTTTTATCTAGATTAAAATTCTGAGATTAAATTAAACCCGATCATATAAAAATTAATCTCTACTGATGAACCTAAGCATAAAGAGAAATAGAGTGGAAAAATAATTAATCCCCCCCCCTTCTGAAAAAATTATATCACCAACCTTATTATATAGTAAATGATGAACTATTTGGAAAACATTGGTATTCCGAAATATTGTTTGGAATTAAGAAAAATTTTCATAGTATTTAATGTATAGCACGGTGATTAATATTTTTAATCTATCCATTGTGAAAATTAAATAAACAATAATATAAAATAAACATTCGGGCGCTTTCCATTAATTCAATTCTTTTAGAGTCCCATTTTAATCTATCCATTGATAAAATTAAACTCAATAAACAACAATATAAATAAACATTAGGGTGTTTTCCATTAATTAAATTATTTCCGAGATTTATTTATTTTAATTGTTATTTGATTTGTTCATTTATTTAACCCTGATTAATTTCTATATGATTAGATTAAGCCCAATTATATAAAAATTAATCATCCCAGTTAAACCTAGCCTAAAGATCCATCGAAAAATTATATCTCTAGCCATGATTTATAGTAAATTTTAATATTAGCAAACTATTTTTGAATACATTTGCTATTCTAAAATATTTGAATAATATTTAATTTCTATTTTTTTTCAATGTTCTAACTTTCGCTTGGAGCGAAAGTTTTAAAAGTATGTCAGTCGTTGGATTCTTTTCGGGATAAACGGGATAAAATAAGAAGGAAGAGAAATCCTTCAATTCGTGTCTTGTCTTTCTCTTTTTTTTCGATTACGTCATACACAACACCACTTTACGTCTGTATGGGAAAAACATAAATTTTCGCATGTCATGAATGAATCATTTGAAATGCTTTTTTAAAAAAACAACCTTTGGTAAAACATTGACATTTAATATATCGATTATTATAAAAGTGAAATTTCTAAAAGGTAAATTTCAAATTAACTTTGAAAATATATATACTCAAATGTACTCAAAAAAGGTGTATATTATTATTTTAATAATAAAAATTAATTAAAATCACAACGTTTCGGGCTAGAAAAAAGCCTATTTAAAGAATATCAAATTTTTTATTATATTAAATGAGCGATTCTGTATAATATATATTGAAAAAAGTATATAAATTGTGATTATATGAATAAATACAATTTTTTCGGCCCTTTCTCTCCTTTTATCCATGGAATTTTTAAGATATCTGAAAAAATAGTTGCTGTATCATTATTAAATATAGTTGCTTTATATTAATTTCTTAAAACCAACTATTTTTTTCAAATCGTAAAATTCCTATGATAAAGAGAAAATTCTCCCGAAACGTTTGGATTTCAAATTAACGTCATCGGATTGTTTTTTTTTTTTTTTTTTTATAAAATATTGGTATTTATTTATATATAGAGAGAGAAATTCAATGGAAATATTAAGAAATTTAAAAAAATAGTTGATTTAAATGTAAAAATTGAGCTAGAGACAGCACACAAAATTTGGTAACGTGTTCTTAAGGGGGTCCGGGACTATTTATTATTTTTATAAGAAAATTCTAAAAATTTTACCATCGAATCATTGATATATTATATATTTATTCCCGAAATTTGAAGTTGATCGTCTGTCCCATTACCGATAAATAAATTATTGAAAATTGTCCTTTTAACATGGAAGTAAATGGACCGAGCTTTTAAAAGGGCTATAACTTCTATACAAATTATAACATTTTCAACAAATTTATAGAGATCAATAATTCAACTTTTATGAATCGAATGATACATTTTTTTAATAGATTTGACAGTCTAGTTAATTAATTATTCATAAATGTAAAAACAAAAAGTTATTTGCAGCAAGCAGAATATAACAAAAGCATTAGTGTAGAATTCCAACTCTATTTGTTGAAATCGTTTTTGTGTTAAATAAATGTTTTTATAATGAGAATAAATTTATCTCAATATTCTTCTTATTAATATTATCAAAATAAATATTTTTATTCGAAATTAACCTCATTATTAACAATTTTTTTTTTATTAAAAGATTTAGTATGCAGACGTTGTCACTCTGCAGAAATACAAAAGATTTTTTCGAAGATCAACCAGATAGATAGATAAACTGTCCCGAACTCTCTTAAAGACATTTTGACAAAATAATTAAGAAATTTTATCCTGATGTGTGTGTCTATCTGTCTAGATTGAAATTATATAAATTTTTTATTATTATTATTTTTTTTTATTTTAATTATATTCAAATATCTACATAGATAAGGTTTTAATATTTAACTCCTAATGATGCAACCCGCAATTCAGAGCGTTCGATTCGAATGCATAACCTAGAACTCACAGGCGACGGACGCTCTATCTTTCTAATCCGTCAGGAGAAAAAAGTATTTTTATTCGAATTATAGGAATTTAACAGGAATAGCAGGAAATTAGATAAAAATTAAAAACACAGAGATTTTAATTAAATGGGCCAGGCGTTTCGTCAATTTATTTTGGCTTCCTCAGTGGCATATTTAATCACTCTTTGTCAAAAAACAATTTCACTATTCGACAAAACATCATTCAGGGGAGTAGCAACGGGGGGGGGGGTTAAAACCAAAGAGCAGGGCTCCATGGTATGAATAATGGCAACGACAAACCGTTTCTTATAGCAAACTAACGATAATTAAATATTGGAGGAGACAATAAAAGAGTGTGTCTTCTGCTGAAATTATAAATTTTATTTATTTATAACGAGACTATAGTTTTGATTCCCTGTGAATCCGTTGTAATAGATGAAGAGGGCAAAGTCCTCGAAACTATAGTCTCGTTATAAATAAATAAAATTTATAATTCCAGCAGAAGACACACTCTTTATTCAATACTCTCGGCAAAAAAACTTAATATTTAATAATTAAATATTTTGTTCAGGGAGAATGGTGTGGCTTCTTGGCGAAACATTTTAAATAAAGTAAAGAAAATTTTGAAAAATTTTATTTTATATTTTAAAAAGTTTCTTAAATTTTCCAAATTTGCTTTATTTTATTTAATTAAAAATATAGAGTATTTTTTTAAATACATTTCTAGCTCCAATTAAACAACAATCTTGGACTTTTCTTTAACAATTAAAACATTATTTTTTTTTAAATTGAAAGTTTTTGCCGAGGGTAGCAGAATTTTTATATATTGAAGGAGACAATAAATGAGTCGTTATAAATAAATAAAATTTATAATTCCAGCAGAAGACACACTCTTTTATTGTCTCCTTCAACATTATTTTTTGTTGTTTTTTATAAAGAGATGTCATTTGTAAATTAAAAATTCTTAATTTTAAATGCTCTCTGTATAAAAAACAAGAAAAAAGAATTTTTTAATTGTTAAAGAAAAGTTCAAGATTGTTTTTTAATTGGAGCTAGGAATGTATTTAAAAAAAAATAAGCTGACGTGTTCTGATGTGGCCATCCACATGACTTTACCATACAACCTGGCCCCTAAAATTATTAATAATCATGTAGGGGGGGGGGGTATTTTTTGCATTTGTATACTTCTGGTGTCCCACTGGTTATGTATACAAAATTTGGTTGAGTTTGGTAAATGGGTCAGATTTTCATTTTTTGAACCTCCCCCCACCATTTTGGGCGGTTAGTTTTTGCATTTTTAGACTTGTGGGGTTCCACTGATTATGTATATAAAATTTGGTTGAGTTTGCTCAAACGGCCTAGATTATTAGCTTTTTAACCCCCCCTCCACCCCCTTAATTTTGGGTCGATATGCACCAAAATCTAATCAGCTCTTAATCTCAATGGACCAAAACTAGGTGTGAAATTTGGTTTTGATATTCACAGTAGTTTTTGAGCTAGCTCGTCCACAAAAATTTGGTAACGCACAGACTAACAGACATTTTGACAAAACAATTATTATCTCGAAAAATATAATTTTTTTGATGTTCACTTATTGGGGCTTTTTGTAGACCGAAATGCCATGGTTTTGCTCAATTTTTTTAATCAAAATAGTTTCAGCCCTTTTTGAGATATTTCGAAAAAAAAGAAGGAAAAAAAACACTTTTTTTATGCACGATTACAATACTTGACCATACCCTGTATGGTAAAGTAAAAAATTATGATCTTTTGTCGAATAGAGAAATTGTTTTTTGAAAAAGAGTGATTAAATGAGGGCCTGGGGATGTAAAAATAAATTGGCGAAACGTCTGGCCTATTTAATAAAAAAAAAACTGTTTTTAATTTTTGTCCAATTCCCTGCTATTCCTGTTACAAATTTATTATGGACGCGAATGATACAACATTATCAAATTAAAGTTACCCGAAGATGAGACCCTGATCCGTTAGAGCCGTTTTCGGAAAAACCGATTCAAATATAATTATACAAGAATTGTTCATTTAATAATATAAGATATCATATAAGTAATATTGGGGATTAACTTTAGGGTTATATATAATTCAAAATTGTATACATGATATTTTAAAATATATATATATATATATATTTTTTGAGATGAACTTAGATAAAATCTTTTTTTTTTTTTATTTATTTAAAAGACCTAATTAAGATGAAGTTTTTCAATTTTTTTATCATTATTATTGAAGCTCTAACTCAAATATTCCCAGATTAATAAATCAGCCATCTCTCGATTAAAAATTAATTTAATTTATCTATCATTTTATATTTTATTTATCCATAATTATATTATCATTTCTCTCTCATTCATAAATAGACTGACCTTTCTTTAAAACAAAAAATAATAATAAATCAATAAAAAAAAAATTGTTATTATTTATTTATGGATTGTTTGAATTAATTATTTATTGTATTTTTTAGGTGGTGCATTTGAGACAGAGGCTGGATAACGCCGTAAGCTCCTCTAGAGACCGTACCTTTCCTATGGATTCCACACTTGGAATGATACAGACGCTCATCGATTGTGACGAGTTTCAAGATATCGCCACCTTGAGGGTAAATATTCAACTTAGAATTCTTGATTCTAAATAAATAATTAATTAAATTTCATTAAAAATTGACAGATTTCAATCAAGAGATTTTTCAATTTTTTAAAACTCCCGCTTTCAGCAATGTTTATCTATTTCGTCGCGAGATGTCGGGGCGCTCAAGACATTTACTTTTGTAGCATTTTTTGAAGATATCAACATTCTAGCCCCCCTAGGACACATTTTAAGTTATTGTTTGTGTACCCAGGGTCGTGTAAAGACAAAACTGCCCATGTGGCCAAAGGAGAACGAGCCCCCCCCCCGCCATTTTTTAGGAGAATTACTAAAATTGCTGACTTAAAAAAATCGCTGTAAATATAATCAATAAATAATAAAAGTCTGATTAAAAAAAAATTATATATTCAAATTCATCCAACCGTAATAAATAATACATTTTTTTTTAGTATAATAACAAAATGACAACTAAATAAACTGATGTGGCAATCCATAGGACTTTACCATACTTACGCCTGTCACCTCACCTTATATTTAATATTTAATAAAATACTTTATAATCATGTTTGCGGGGGGGGCTCTAAAGTGAAAATCTAGGCCCTAGGACCAAATTAAACCTAATTTTCTATACATAATCTGTGGGCTCCCAGAAGACGAAAAATGCAAAAACTAACCGCCCATATGGTCAAGATTTTCAACTTTTGCCCCCTCCCCCAATTTTGGGTTTTTTGTTTTTGCATTTAACTCAAAAACCGAAAGTCAGAGGAAGTTTATCCTGGTGCCAATTTGTTCAAATATATAAAACGAAAATTCGAATAAATTTTGAGCTCTCTAGATTCTTAACTTCTGGTTAAAAAAATGAAAAAAAAAACAAACAAATTCGTCATATACAGGGTGGGGCATAAAGATCTACCACATTTTGAAGAGGTATGAAAAATATTCCGTGGACCCCCAGAAGGCTAGAAATGCAAAAACTATCCACCCAAAATGGGGAAAGGGGATAAAAATGAAAATTCTAGCCCTTTCGATCAAAATGTATACAAAATTTGATTAGTTTTTGCATTTCTAGCCTTTTTGGAGCCCATAGAATATGTATACAAAATTTGGTTGAGTTTGGTCAAAAGGGCTAAAAAAATTATTTTTGACCTCTCCCCCCCCTTTAGGTGGTTAGTTTTTGCATTTCTAGCCTTTTTGGAGCCCACAGAATATGTATACAAAATTTGGTTGAGTTTGGTCGAAAGGGTTAGAATTTTCATTTTGCCCCCCCCCCTCCCCCGTCTGATATAATGTTTAAACACATTAAAAAAATGTATTTTATGTTCTTTTCAAAAATCTATTCTGTTTTTTCTAGATAAATTTTTTCATTCTTTATGCCCCACCCTTTACTTCTAAAAACAATTGTAGCTAATGAACTGAAATTTGGCAAAAATGACATATTAATAAACTTAATTTATGTACCAAATTTTATTTTTCTAACTTAGTAAAAAAAAACTTTGCATGCTGGGTCTTGAAAAATCTTTCACTTTTTTCTTTGAACTAACACATGGTTTATCCCTATGACTTTTAGAGACTGGATCTCCCTTTCCGTCTCAGTCTTCCCAGCGACCTACAACCTCCAGTCGTTCAAGACCCGCATCCACAGGTACCTTCGACCCCGAACCAACCCCTGATCCGTCTTATTTTCACAATACAGGTGTTGCCTGGCCTTATAACTAGTGGAGTTCACTTTCATACTTATCTTTATAATTAAAATAATAATAAAAATTTAAAAAAAAATTAATAAAATTTCATATTTCCAAATGACAGATTTTTGAAAAGGGCGACAAGGAGGCTTAATTAATAACTTAGAACACAATTTAATAAATAATAATATATATATATAATTAAATATATTAATAATTTTAATCAGGTTTTATATTTTTATAACCTAAAACTATTTTTATATATAATGTATATGATATGTGATTATAAATACATATATAAATAAATACATATTATAAATAGGAAAGTTATCATATTTAAAACTATTATTTAATATAGAAAGAATTTAATTTTAGGACAGATTCTAAGGTTTTAATAGAAATATTATTAAATTGCGATATCAGAGGGATTCATCCCCCCAGGAGTCGAACCTGAGAACTAACATGCTGACTGTCCCGGAACGCAAGTTAGTTCTCAGGTTCGACTCCTGGGGGATGAATCCCCTCTGATATCGCAATTTAATAATTTCTATTAAAACCTTAGAATCTGTCCTAAAAATTAAATTCTTTCTCGTTTAAAATTGATTTGTTAATCTGAACCCGAGCTCATTTTTGAAAAACATTCCAACTATTTTCAAAAATAAGATGCTCAAATCTTTATTATTTAATATATAAGACGTACCTTAATAAATAAATTTCCAAGTAAATTAGAACATTTATAAATCAATCACTAGAAATAAATCATTATAATCTAAAGAAACAATACATTATCGAATGCAAATTTAGCGAAAAATTGTTTAAAGATGGCGGCTTCCAGGTTGACCAATAGGAAACAAGAGCCATTGTCGTCAGCTGTTGTGTATTATTTAAAAATATCAAATGAATACAACTAGGTTATATGTCATAAATAATAAATTAAATTAACTGTATTAAGTATTTATATAATAAATAAATTCTTAATTAAGCATGAGCATGACGTTTCTGAATCTTTTTATTTAATATTGATTTATTTTTGTTTGTTTTTTCAGAATTTGGATGAACTCCTCGACCATAAGTCTGATTTGAGTGAGAAGCTTTGTCAAATTGGAGACTCTATTGTCTACAAATTAGTCCAATGGACCAAAAGACTTCCTTTCTACTTGGAATTACCTGTAGAGGTGAATAAACATTGCAAATTTTATTCAAAGGATTATTTTTATTTAAAAGAGATTTTAATTTAATCTCTATCCATATATATATATATATATATATATATATATATAGGTATATATATATATAGGTATATGACCAACTATTTTTTGTTCAAAAAGAGTACACTTTGCAAGTATTTCATAGGTGAAAAAAGAAAGAAAAAACGATAAAAACTTTATTTTCTTTTAAAAACATATTTTTCTTCGGAGTGGATTTTTTTTTGCTAAATGAGGATGATCGTCTAATAATTTTTTTTTTTAATGAACGAATGCAAGGGGTGCACCAGTAAAGATGCAGCTCCTATGGATCTCGAAAGACCCTTGCATTACCGAAGAGAAGAGAAAGTTGATTAAGTGAGAGGGTGTAGACGTAGGTGTCTATGCACTCCGGTTTTGAAGGTTTGAAGATTATAGGTGCTGGGAAAGATAGAGGCTGGAAGAGAGTTCCAGTTCCTTGAAGTCATGGGGATATATGTATTGGCGAATGAAGTGGTCCGGCACTTTTCTAATTTGACCGCGAAAGAGTGTTGGGAGTCGGCAAAACGTGTGCTGCGTGCAAAGCATGCTTTGGGGGAATTATTGATTTTATCTCATCAGAGCACCTGCCGTGATAGTATCTATAGAAAGGGAAAGGGCAGAGACATCTCTTCGATGAGCCAGCGAGTCGAGGGAGTCGGTGAGGGTAGAATCGTCAATTAGCCTGACAGCTCGTTTCTGAATTGCATCAAGGGTAGCAAGAGAGTATTTTGAGGCTCCTCTCCATAGATGAGAGCCGTATTCGAGACAGGGGCGGATTTGGGCCGTGTAGATGGTGAGAAGTTGTGGGGGTTTGTAAAATCGCTTGGACCTGAATAAGAAGCCAATCTTCCTTGCTGCAGATTTCGCTACAGAGGAGATGCGTTCATTCCAAGACAGGTCAGATGCGACAGAGACGCCCAACATGGATAGGCTGTCACACATTTTCAGGGTATTCGAATCGAAGGGAATATCAGGGAAATCTTTATTTTCGCGCCTAGAAATTAGACAACATTGAGTCTTGTTTGAATTGAAGTTAACTAAATTTTGTGAGTCCCATTTATTCAGTTTGTCTAGGTGTAATGTAGCGACATCCGAACAACTTTCATTTTGCATATTAAATTTCACTGTTAAGACGGCAGATAATGTTTTTACAGAAAGTTGCGACTGCTCCAATAATCATTCCCTAGTGAAAATACCCTTTCAACAGCAGCATTAGTGCCTGGACAACATAAGGAAATTTCTATTAAAACTTTTAAATTTTTATGTGGGATATGTTCTACTCTAAAATGCCGAAAGATTTCTACCCATCTTTTGTCAAGTTTTATTTTCTCATCGTTCCATTTCTTCAATTTTTCTTCATTTAAATATAAATTTACTCTTCGAATTTCTTCAAAGAGAAAATTGTCATTATTAACAATATCTTTTACTTCCTTCATTAATATATCAATATATATTTCAAATTATACAAATGAGTATTTTCAGAGTACAGGATTTGAAAAGAGTACGGTTTGCGAAAAAAGAGTACAAAACTCAGTAAATGAGTATATAGTTGGTCACCTTAATATATATATACTGCTATCATCTTTAGAACGACTTAAATCAACAACAAAACATCCATTTTTAGAGATTATTAAACAGCTGAGACAGATTTATTTTCGATATTACCATTTATGAACGCATCACACGATATTCTAATAAATTAGGCTTGCTCAGAGTCCTAAAAAAGAGACTAGTCTATCTTTTTTCTCTGTTTAAAAACAAACCACCTGTATATTTATACAACCATTCTTTATTTAAAAATCTTCTAATTTCCAAAACTTTGAAGGCGAGTTACTTTGACCTGCATATTCTCATACATATAATTACAACAACAACTTTTATGGCAGGTTGTTCGCTATTTACTAATTGCTTATATGTACATAAATCTCTAGGAAACGAAAAATACTGGAATATTCCAGAAGAGAATCTCGTATTTAAATGGGTGGGGAAATATTCCAACGGTTTTTAAATACTAAATAAATTTTAGTTATTATTTATATAAAATGAGAGATGGTAGGGAAACAAAAAAAAAATTGTAAATCTTGAAAAAAAAACACAAATTGTCGAAATATACCGGAAAAAAAGCTGTGTAGGTATATTTCAAAAGGTCCTAAATAAAAAAATAAATATTAATTATTTTTTATAAAATGCAAGGGGGGGGGGGGTTGTAAATCTCGAGAAAACAAAAAATACAGCATTATCCAGAATTTTTTTTTGTAAAGGGTGTGATAATATTTTGAGGGGCCTTAAATATGCAAATAAATATGAAATTTTAGCTATTCTTTGTGTAAATGGGGGGGGGGGGGTATTTGAAAATTAGTAAAGCTCGAGAAAAACAAAATATTATGTTGCCAACTAAGATCCCGTCGTTTTTTTTTAAATAAAACATCTTTAAAATAAGCTGACGTGTTCTGATGTGGCCATCCACTTGACTTTACCATACAACCTGGCCCCTCACTTATATTTAATATTTAATAAAATTATTTATAATCATGTGGGGGGGTTAGTTTTTGCATTTTTAGACTCCTGGGACCCACTGATTATGTATACAAAATTTGGTTGAGTTTGGTAAATGGCAAAGATTTTCATTTTTTGACCCTCCGCCCCCTCCCCTCCCATTTTGGGCGGTTAGATTTTGCATTTTTAGACTTCTGGGGGTCCATTGATTATGTATAGAAAATTTGGTTGAGTTTACTCAAACGATACTATATATTCACACTAGTTTTTGATCTAGCTCGTACACAAATTTGGTAACGCACAGACTAACTAACTAACTAACAGACATTTTGACAAAACAATTATTATCTCGAAAAATATAATTTTTTCGATGTTCACTTATTAGAGCTTTTTTGTAGACCGAAATGCCATGGTTTCGTTCACTTTTTTTAATCGAAATAGTTTAAGCCGTTTTTTAGATATTTTGAAAAAAAAAGAAGTGAAAAAAACCCACTTTTTTCATGCACGATTACAATACTTGACCATACCCTGTATGGTAAAGTAAAAAACAAGGGGAACTTAGTTGCCAAGCCCAAAAGAAATATACCAGAAAAGAATCGCCCCTAATATATTTTTTTTGGAGTTTGTCGGAAAAAACCATTTATTTTTCAAAGTTAGCTATTTTTAATTTGATTTATTCTTAGTTTAATGCCATCAATTCTATCGTTTCACAAATTTCAAAATTTTGCTCAAGTCAATTTTTCATTCCTTTATATCTCAGTAATTATTAGATTTATCAAATTGCCTTTCATAGACCAAAATCTTAAACCATATATAGAGAATAAAATGAAACATTGTTTTTGAAATTTACTGGACAAAACAACCGAGTTAAGCCCGTGATTTCAGTTTCCGCTGTGTTCACAAATATCAAAATTTTGGTCAAGTCAATTTTTCATTAGTCTATATCTCAGTAATTATTAGATTTATCAAATTGCCTTTCATAGACTAAAATGTTAAGCCATTTATAGAGAACAAAATAACACATTATTTTTTTAAATTTACTTGACAAACAACCGAGTTATACAGTTTCAATGTGTTCAGAAATATCAAAATTTTGGTCAAGTCAATTTCAGTCAATAAATCGGTTTTTGTCAACCGAATTTTAAAATCATAGTGTTGTTTTATTCACAATAAAAGGATAAACATTTCATATAATCTAATGTAATTTCATACAATTAATATTTACATAGATATCATGGATTTGGTGGTTTACAAATTTCGAAATATCATTCATGTCAATTTTCAAATCTGTTATTTCTCTATGGGCGTAGTTAGAGGAGGGGCAATGACCCCATACAAAACTTATTGCCCCCCTAGAAATATCGAAATTTTATTATTATCATCACTTATGTATTTCTCATTAAATTATTTCGTTACTTCCAAAATTTATCAATTCTACTAAAAAGTTAGTATAGATTACCGAAATTGAAACGTTGTGGTGGATAATCAGCTGACCGGCTGCCCACCCCCTTCAATTTGAAGAAACATCATCATCAAATTACCTGTCGCAAACAGGTTAGAATTAGTAACATGGTTAGTAATGAGCTCCTGCTCGCGACCACCATAATAATGCACGTAGTATAGTGTGTGTGTGTGCCCCCCCCCCATTGGAAAATTTCTAATCTCGCCAAAGCTTTTGATGCTTAAATAATAATTCAAAATATTTAGTTTTGAAGCCATTTAGAGATTGACTTTATCATGTTAATGAAAATGGAATTCCAGAGTTTTTTCGGAATATGTACAAAAGTTTATAAAATTACTATTTTAAAAATATTATTTCGATCAAGGGCGGGTCCAGGAATTTTTTATGGGGGGGGGGAGAATGTATATAAGGTGGCCGATGTATATAAGATCTACTTTTTTTATCTCGAAAGTGTGTCGCGATCGAATTGTCCAAGCGGGGGGGGGGGGGTCAGAGACGACGCCTCCCCCACACACACATAGAACTTTATTTTCAATTTTAAAATTTTTTAAAAGAATATATGTTGTTTTAATTTTTTACAAATTTCATATCTCATATTTTAAGTTCATTAAAATAAAAAAAAAAATTGTTATAAATTCCCTGTCGATTTGGCCGCCGTTTTTGGCCTCTGCGTGCGACGCAGTGTTGCACTCCCGCCAGGCACGGGCTTGTATGGGGGGGGGAACCGCCCCCCCTGGATCCGCCTTGATTCCAATAAGTAAATTTATTATTTCTAAAATGACCCATTTTAATCAATTTTTATTCGCCAATTTGAATTTAAAAACGTATAATATCTATATATTTTTCTAATGCTAATAATAATAATAATATAATAATATTCTCTTAATTGTATTTCAGGTGCACACGAAGCTTTTAACGCACAAATGGCATGAATTGTTAGTTTTAACAACAAGCGCCTATCAAGCAATTCATGGAACAAGGAAATTATCCTCCCCACCGTCAGAGAGTTCAATCGAAATGGAACTCCCACAAGAGGTTTCCGCCAACCTGTGTACCTTACAGGTTAGCATCTCATCTAGTCAATCTGACTTATAAAAAAAAAAAAAAAACGTTAATCTTCAAATTTTTGTTTTTTCCAATTTAATTTTTAAAATATTTATTAGATAATGCATTAATAAGTGGCGTAACAATAGGGTGGCAGGACGGGCAAAATCCCCGAAAAGGCCGCGAGCACAGTAGGATCCTAACATTTATTTTTACAATATTAGTTTTATATTCAATTAATTTAAGTTACCTACTAAAATACAGATTCAAATTAAACAAAATGATAGAAATGACGCTATTTCACTGAAGAATAAGATCCAAAACTACAAATTATTGGATAAAAAATACTTGGTAGGTTTCACTGGTTAGTTACTTTCTGTTGCTCCTGACGATGGGTTAGCCACCCGAAATATATATCGAGATTAAAGACTCTAGAAAAATAAATTCGTTTTATTTTTTATATCTTAATGTGAAACCTACCAAGTATTTTTTATCCAATAATTTAAAAAAATGTTTCACCAAGTACCAACACCATACTCCTTAAAAACTACTAAAACTACAACTTTATTATAGACAAATTAACTTTTAAACTTGAAGGAGACAATAAAAGAGTGTGTCTTCTGCTGGAATTATAAATTTTATTTATTTAAAACGATTATAACTTCAATATATAAAAATTCTGCTACCCTCGGCACAAAAACTTTCAATTTAATTTTTAATCGTTAGTTTTAATGTTTTTTTAAAGCAATTTGAACCATAAAAGTCAAAAAATGTAATCAATAATTTCTTATGTTAACTCTACATATTTAGAAAATTATTTTATTATTTTTTGAAAAAAGAAAAATTAATTGAGCCTCGACGAGATTCGAACCCGTGTCTCTCTCCTTTAGCCGACTAGGCTAGCTGGTAAAAGCGCTCTTTGACGAAAGGAGAGACACAGGTTCGAGTCGTCTGTCGAATCATGTTCATTTCCTTTTTCAAAAAATAATAAAATAATTTTCTAAATATGTAGAATTAACATAAGAAATTATTGATTACATTATTTAACTTTTGCGGCTCAAATTGCTCTAACTTTATTATATGTTACTGGTTTTTCATTGCAAAATTTTACAGACCATCTAAAGCAGTGGTTCCTAACCTGGGGGCGATCGCCCCCCAAGTGGACGATTTTGGTTATCAGGGGGGGCGATAAATAAGTTGGGGGCGATGAGTATTCAAAGAGGGGAAATTAAAATACACTCACATGCAAAAAAATAGAATCACTTCCCTTGCGATTTGTTTATAATTTTCATTCTCAAATATAAATAATGTTATATATTTTAAATGTACGTCAAGTATTAGTTAATTATTTCACTTCTTTGTTCTTAAAAAAATCTGTAAAAAATGTACATTTTAATTTTTTTCTATTTTATTTAAGAGTGACCAGATAAAAGTGCTTTGGTTGTTTTTATATACGGTAATAAAACTGTTTAAAATAATACAACTGCTTTATTATTTACACTTTACTTCAAATTAAAATTAGGCATACAATGAAAATGAAAAGGGGGCGATAGGTGTTAGTAAACCTCCAGAAAGGGGCGATGAGCCACAAAAGGTTGTGAACCACTGATCTAAAGCCATGGATCTTTCAAATGCCTCAAAGCGCGTGCAAGTCTGTCTGAAAGAATTTGAAAAGTATCGACATGAATTTAGAGATTTAAAAACTCAAAAAATAGTCTATCAACTCTGAATTTCCTAAAACAGAGAATGGTGAAACGTCATTTTGATTAAATTTGTCAAGATGACCTCTCCAAAATCCCGAAAGCTTGTTTAAAGTGAACGTATTTTATGGTCTATTGGACATAATCTACTCTTATTAAACGAGCAAAAATTGTTTTATATATATATATATATATATATATTTGTATCTTAGTTCTATTTTGAAAACGGCTCTACCGATTTTGATGAAACAAATTCTATTAACAAGTTTTGAGGATGAGAAAACAATCTGGCTAGGTCTGGACCTCGACAAATTTCATCTTAATTGATCTTTTCTTAATTAAAGTAATTATTGATAGATGAAAATCTCAATAAAAAAGTTTGTTTACATTTTTTCAATTATCTTTTATTTTTAATTGGTTTTTTAATTTTAAAACCCACTATTAGGTTATAACAAATATTAATATATTATATTAAAATTAGGAATTTTTGTTTGTTTTTAATTAACAGGTGTCTAAATCATAACAAAACAGGTGTGTTTACAAATAAAGTGGTTCAAGTGGCTTTTTTTTATATAACTTGGAAACAAATCTTATTTAATTTATGTTTTTATTTCAAATCCTATACGATTATTTTTTTTATTAATATTTTCCTATTTATTTTTTATAATGTTTATCAATATGGGCAAATTGGTGTACGAGTAAACAAATATACACATAATATGTAGACCATTAGAAAGCTAGAAATGCAAAAACTGGGTGCGGGTGGGGTTAATGTGGGAGGTGCGGTTGGGGTGGGGTGGGGTGGGGGTGCAGTGGCGGGGCGAGGTGTGTGGTTTCGGGAGGGGGGGGTCAGAGGTTACCGTGCATCGCTCGGTGGCTCCAGGTATACTCATTAATCAACTGAGATCGCGATTTCCTTAGAATGAATGAAATTGTTTCCAATTTCAGTCTCTTACAACCTGCCACTTTGCAAAATTTAAATGACGCCGATTTGTTGGAAAGGCTTTAGAATTTGTTGATTTATATAAAAAGACATATCTGTCTCGTTTGTCAAGAGGAAATTCTCAGTTTTCGATTAACTTTTAGACACGAAATAGAAAACACTTCTTCTATAAGACAAGGTGGCCACATAGCTGGAAAACCTGGAACTATCAGGGAATTTAATGCAACCTGGAAATATCATGGAAATATCAGGGAATTTAATTATAATATATTTTAAAGAAATTTCAAATATTTTTTTTTTTAAATATCTTACATTTTTTTCATTCGTGAAACTTATCATTAAATATTTCAACTTCAACTCGTAAATTTTTCATATAGAATCGTCAATAGTAAGGCTCGAATAATTAATTTTAATTAATTATTAATACTTCATTTTTTTTAACTTTCCTCCCATGATAATTTCCATATTTGTTATTTGACTTCAAAAAAAGGAGGAGGTTCTCAATTCGACTGAATTTTTTTTCTTGTGTCTATGTTTTGTATTATATTAAGTCTATGTATTGTATTATATTAAGTCACAATTAATAACATCACTAAAAAGAGAAAAATAAAAATAATTTTTTAAAAAAATAAAACCGACTTCAAAAAAATTAAATGCAAAAAATAAAATAATATCTAAAACTCAAAAATTAAATAAAAAAATCCATTAAAAGGTATAAAATAATTATCTAATTTAGTTACAATTACAATTTAGATCAAATATTAACATGAAATCACTTTTTGAAGTCGGTGCTAAACAAACTATATAAGCGAGAATATCCGTCAATCGTACTAAGTAAAATCCGTCGAGTTCGATTCATAAAACGTATATGTTTGCCACCGACTTCAAAAAGTAATTTCATGTTAATATTTCGTCATTTAGTTGTAACTAAATAAGATAATAATTATTTTATACCTTTTAGTGCATTTTATTTTGTTTTTAAGTTATTATTATTTTATTTGTTGCATTTTAATTTTTTGAAGTTGGTTTTATTTTTTTTTATAAAATTATAAAATTGTATACTTTTTTGTTGATTACAATGTTGTTCTCAATTTGTTCTGTATAAGCAGGGCCGTGCCTGGGTATATGGCCGCCTGCGTGCCAATCTGTATGGCCGCCCCCAGGATAACATTAAAAAAAACTACTTTAATTTTTAATGTTTATTATTATACACAGGGACATCAAACCGGGAAAAAAATCAGTTTTTCGGTTAACCGAAATCGAGAACGAAAAAAATATTGGTTTTGTTCCCAAAACCGGTTTCTGAAAAAGAAAACCGACTAAAAACCGGTTTTATGAATTCCATATGTTTGGATGAAATTTAAGAAAA
Source organism: Forficula auricularia (assembly GCA_024734495.1). NCBI lineage: Eukaryota > Metazoa > Arthropoda > Insecta > Dermaptera > Forficulidae > Forficula > Forficula auricularia. The sequence goes on along the minus strand of JALMQS010000140.1, from coordinate 3,564,915 downwards.
AAAATGCACAAATAAACATTTTTTTATTTAAAATTTAAACAGAATAACTAACATGAAAAAAATTATGGTATTGGTTTTATAATCACAGACAAAATTATCAAACATAAAGAACAAGAATATATACCGTCTATACTAACTATATTAGGATAACAAAGCTCAGTGGCCAATGGCAGATCTGTGGCTGACTTTGCATCGAGAGTATACAAAAATAAAGACTAAATTTTACTTACTTTAATAATAACATAATCAGTTTTTATACATTTCTTATTTCTGAGAAACTCTTTTTAGATAAGATTAGATTAGAGAAACTGTTTTTACTTCGTATCTTAATGAAAACAAACCGATTGTATTTTTGCCAGTAAACAACTTGTAACGATTTGGCCGCCTCTTAATTTCGGCCGCATACGTGCAGTGCACACCAATGGACGCCAAATCAGGCACGTGCGGCCTGTGTATAAATGCAGCCAAAATATTATTCAAATAAAAATGAAAACACTTTAATTTTGGATGAAACATTTTTAATTTAGTATTTTGTTTTACCATTTTTTTCTATTAATTGTTCGTTTATTTATTTATTTTTTTATCTTCAAAACGCTGTAATTTCATGAATAAACGTCGTACAGGGGAACAAAAAAATAGAATTTTGGAGTTTAAAATTTTTAGTTTTAAAAAATTGTTGTTGTTTTAAAACTGCCTTCAGGCTCAGAATGTCATTGAACCTGGTGTTCAAGCTTCAATTTGGTATTTTTTTGTTTGTTATGCGACTATTTATCGCTGAGATATCGTCCAATACATTTGTAAAATAATTTATCAATCAATTTTTGATTGGCCTAAAAAGATTCCTTATATTATTATTATATTTATTTGTTTGTTTGTTTGTTTGTTTTAGTCGTGTCTTACAAGCATGATGGGTAGAGCCATAACAATGGACCAACTAAGACAAGATGTAGGTCTTATGGTAGAGAAGATCACACATGTCACGCTAATGTTCCGAAGAATTAAATTACGAATGGAAGAGTATGTTTGTCTGAAAGTGATAACAATGCTCTCTCAAGGTAACCAAACAAATAATCTATATTTTATAAACATTTCTTAAAATTCCCTAGGCAACCTTTTAAATCATAGGGTTAATAAATCGAATGTTTTCTACATTTCGATTCAATCGCGAATCAAATGTAAGGAATTTTTGTCAAATATTGAGTAAAAATAATATTTGAACTTATATATTTCTAATTTGAAATAATGATCTTAAATAAATTTTTCTAATTTTTCTAATTAATATATCAAAAAATAATTGCTAAAACAATGAGAATTGTTTTTGACCGCGCTTATTTGAAAAAGATGTGTTAGTGGTGGGGGGTAAACGCTATTGTGATATGGTAGGGGTTGGTCGTTGGAAGGTAGGAGAGTGCCCTTAACCCCAACTGTTGGTTCCAACTACGAGGAAAGCAAGGTATTGGAAATGTGTGATAAAAAGTATGTGAGCAGACCATGATTCCGTGGTAGCTGAATTACTTCGATTCGGGTTGGCGCATATATAACATTCAACGAATATTATCGCTCACTGGGATTACGCGCCAACTCGTCTCTCAATAATTCATTGATTTATTATTTCATTATAAATAGATTGATTCAGGTAGTGTACAGTGTGTTTGACAATTTGATTGTTGCTCACTTAAAGTATTATTACTAATATTAAAGTATTGTTTATTTGAACAAACTACTATGTATGAGGTCGCAGTGCCATCTATCGGTGAGCGCTAGGACTGGACCGGACAGATATTTATCGCGAGACTACTGCGGATTACGCTATTGAAGTCTGCGGAGTCTTAAGTTTTTTTTTTTTAATGATATTGATGAGAGAAGGTGATACACCAGAAGGTGGATCCCCTAAAGGCCTGTATGGGCTGGGCCCTCCATCGTGAAAAGAACAGAGTAGAAGGAAAAGAAGCCGGGATCACGAGCCAATCTCAGAAACTTAGATACAATTCAATATCCAATTTACTAAGGTTTTAGGGGCTTCGAGCAGTGGTAAATTCTCCGCGCGATAAATTCGGTTAAATTTATCTCCCACTTAATTTTTATTACCAGACCCTATACTTACAGAAAAAGTGTCTGGGTATAGCCGGGAATCGAACCCGAAACCTCCGGGTTGCCAGTCAGTTATTCTGACCATTACACCACGGAGGCGGACAAAAGAGTCTGGACCAAGAGAGAAAAAGATGTGATCCACTTGGCTACAAACCAATACCATATAAGTTCAAATATTATTTTCACTCAATATTTGATAAAAATTCCCTACATTTGATTCGCGATTGAATCAAATGTAGAAAACATTCGATTAATTTATGGCAAGCATCTAACATACATGATATTAGACCGAGCGCTCTGGACTGGGAGATTAAATATATAACATCTGAGATTTCAAATTCACTTGGTGATCCATCCGAATGTCTAGCGGGCTATACGCGAAATGACGTTGGATTGTAGCTAAGTGGATCACATCTTTTTCTCTCTTGGTCCAGTCTTAAGACTGCGCAGACTCCAATAGCGTAATCCGCAGTAGTCTCGCGATAAATATCTTTTTCAAATAAACGCGGCCAAAACATTCTCATTGATATAGCAATTATTCTTTGTTATATTAATTAGAAAAATTATAAAAATTTATAGGGTTATTAATTTTTACTTTATCCAATGCAAAGCATGGGTAAAGTATTGCAATCGCTCTCGGGGCAAGCGTGGCTTCAAAGGGTCCTCAGGTAAAGACTACGGAACCCATGGACTCAAATAAAGTCACAAATTGTAGTATTCAATTAGGTTGAATTTTAGCACGTGACGGTTTTGCCAAAAATTACATGGGGTCTCGTCGAGAGGCCAAAAAGTGCGATTTTTTCATTTAGTGCGTGCGGATGTATGTATGTATGTATGTATGGATGGATGTATGTTATCGCTTTTTTGGCCCACGATTTTTTCCACACCGTTGCACCGATTGAAATGAAATTGAAAACCTACCATTAGTTTAACAAAATGAAGCGCTGATTAGTTTTTGGTACATATCGGCCCACAAACATTAGTACTTTATTTCAGTACTTTTTTAGTTTTTTCTAAATATCTTGAAAATGACTTAACCAATTTTGATGAAATTTAATATCCTAATTAAGTACCTTGGGGACCACAAAAAAGGTTAAATAAAGTTTTTAGTAAAATTATATTTTAAAGTACTTTACTCTAGAGTTAGATGGTACTTTTTTAATTTTTTTAATTCTTTAAAATTTATTCATTTGAAAGTTTTAATATAGCTCATTTAGCCTTGCTTAAGTAAGAATGGATAGGCTTCTCTCTGTGAAATGCTAAAAATTTGGGAGGAATTTTTATGAGTAACCATAGCAACTGCGTTGTTTTCTTATCCGTTACCTTTGCTGAAGACAGAGAAATCGATTTTAAACCAAAAATAGCGATTGATTCTCATCTAGTACTTGAGGAATAATCATTCTATATTGGATTTTTGACGTTTCGGTTTTTATTAGTAACCATTGCTGAAGACATAGAGAAATCGATTTTAAACCAAAAATAGCGATTGATTCTCATCTAGTACTTGAGGAATAATCATTCTATATTGGATTTTTGACGTTTCGGTTTTTATTAGTAACCATTGCTGAAGACATAGAGAAATCGATTTTAAACCAAAAATAGCGATTGATTCTCATCTAGTACTTGAGGAATAATCATTCTATATTGGATTTTTGACGTTTCGGTTTTTATTAGTAACCATTGCTGAAGACATAGAGAAATCGATTTTAAACCAAAAATAGCGATTGATTCTCATCTAGTACTTGAGGAATAATCATTCTATATTGGATTTTTGACGTTTCGGTTTTTATTAGTAACCATTGCTGAAGACATAGAGAAATCGATTTTAAACCAAAAATAGCGATTGATTCTCATCTAGTACTTGAGGAATAATCATTCTATATTGGATTTTTGACGTTTCGGTTTTTATTAGTAACCATTGCTGAAGACATGGAGGAATCGACTTAAAATCAAAAATAGCGATTGATTCTCATCTAATACTTGAGAAATATCCATTCTATATTGGATTTTTGACGTTTCGGTTTTTATTAGTAACCATTGCTGAAGACATAGAGAAATCGACTTTAAACCAAAAATAGCGATTGATTCTCATCTAGTACTTGAGGAATAATCATTCTATATTGGATTTTTGACGTTTCGGTTTTTATTGGTAACCATTGCTGAAGACATAGAGGAATCGACTTAAAATCAAAAATAGCGATTGATTCTCATCTAGTACTTGAGGAATAATCATTCTATATTGGATTTTTGACATTTCGGTTTTTATTGGAAACCATTGCTGAAGACATGGAGGAATCGACTTAAAATCAAAAATAGCCATCGATTCTCATCTAATACTTGAGGAATAACCATTCTATATTGGATTTTTGGCGTTTCGGTTTTTATTGGAAACTATTGCTGAAGACATAGAGAAATCGACTTTAAACCAAAAATAACGATTGATTCTCATCTAATACTTGAGGAATAACCATTCTATATTGGATTTTTGACATTTCGGTTTTTATTGGTAACCATTGCTGAAGACATGGAGGAATCGACTTAAAATAAAAAATAGACATCGATTCTCATCTAATACTTGAGGAATAACACACACACACTATACTACATGCATGACTATGGTGGTCTGCGAGCAGGAGCTCATTACCTGAACTTGAGGAATAACAATTCTACATTAGGCTTTTGACGTTTCGATTATTATTGGTAACCATTGCTGAAGACATGGAGGAATCGACATAAAATCAAAAATAACGATCGATTTTTATCTAATACTAGAGGAATAACCTTATTGCATTCCATTTTTGATGTTTTGACCATTAATGGCAACCTCTATTGAAAACGTGGAAGAATCGACTTAAAATACCCACAAACATTAGTACTTTATTTCAGTACTTTTTTAGTTTTTCTAAATATCTTGAAAATGACTTAACCAATTTTGATGAAATTTAATATCCTAATTAAGTACCTTGGGGACCACAAAAAAGGATAAATAAAGTTTTTAGTAAAATTATATTTTAAAGTACTTTACTCTAGAGTAAGAGAGTACTTTTTAATTTTTAAATTCTTTAAAATTTATTCATTTGAACCTTTTAATATAGCTCATTTAGCCTTGCTTAAATAAGAATGGATAGGCTTCTCTCTGTGAAATGCTAAAAATTTGGGAGGAAATTTTATAAGTAACCATAGCAACTGCGTTGTTTTCTTATCCCTTACCTTTGCAGAAGACATAGAGGAATCGACTTTAAACCAAAAATAGCGATTGATTCTCATCAAATACTTGAGGAATAACCATTCTATATTGGATTTTTGACGTTTCGGTTTTTATTGGTGACCATTGCTGAAGACATAGAGGAATCGACTTTAAACCAAAAATAGCGATTGATTCTCATCAAATACTTGAGGAATAACCATTCTATATTGGATTTTTGACGTTTCGGTTTTTATTGGTAACCATTGCTGAAGACATAGAGGAATCGACTTTAAACCAAAAATAGCGATTGATTCTCATCTAGTACTTGAGGAATAACCATTCTATATTGGATTTTTGACGTTTCGGTTTTTATTGGTCACCATTTCTGAAGACATAGAGGAATCGACTTTAAACCAAAAATAGCGATTGAGTCTCATCAAATACTTGAGGAATAACCATTCTATATTGGATTTTTGACGTTTCGGTTTTATTGGTAACCATTGCTGAAGACATAGAGGTATCGACTTTAAACCAAAAATAGCGATTGATTCTCATCTAGTACTTGAGGAATAACCATTCTATATTGGATTTTTGACGTTTCGGTTTTTATTGGTAACCATTGCTGAAGACATGGAGGAATCGACTTAAAATCAAAAATAGCCATCGATTCTCATCTAATACTTGAGGAATAACAATTCTACATTAGGTTTTTGACGTTTCGATTATTATTGGTAACCATTGCTGAAGACATGGAGGAATCGACTTAAAATCAAAAATAACGATCGATTCTCATCTAATACTAGAGGAATAACCTTATTGCATTCCATTTTTGATGTTTTGACTATTAATGGCAACCTCTACTGAAAACGTGGAAGAATAGACTTAAAATCAAAAAGACTAAAATCTTTTTTGGTAAACAACTCAAGCTCAAGTATTCGATGAGAATC